>VXBQ01011163.1:20421-30745 GCA_013400175.1 Phainopepla nitens | reverse complement strand
CGGGCAGGCCCTGGCACAGGGTGCCCAGAGCAGCTGGGGCTGCCCCTGGATCCCTGGCAGTGCCCGAGGCCAGGCTGGGCACTGGGGCTGGGACAGCCTGGCACAGGGGCAGGGTCCCTGCCGTGGCTGGGCTGCCACTGGGTCCCTTTGGGGTCCCTTCCAACCCAAACCATCCTGGGATTTTATGACACAGGAACACATGGGAGTGTGAAACGTCTCTGCAGTATTCTGGAAAATTATCAAAGACACTGATAGATGGCCTTGAAGTCCAAAAGGTGAAATTATGACTTTTTGTAATCTTTACAGCCACTGTTAGTGAACTTGCCAATGAACTTTCATAGATTATTAAGAACATTGAGACTTTTGGCCTATTCAGTTTCCAACTTGTTTTTGTCTTTCGTTGCGGAGCTACAGAGTAGTGGCACCACCATTCTACAGCAAGACCATGTGCTTCTGTTTAGCATGCAGCAATTTAATCAATATTTGGTAGTCAGAATCAAATATAATTCTGTATGTTGAGACTTGCTAAATGAACTTTTTTTGTTGTTGTTATTTGTTTGTTTGCTAGACATTCTGGCCAGGTCTTCATACACTGCCCCAAAAGACATTCAAGTGAGGGTTTTTTTCCTATCACTTTAAGCAAATCAGCTGTGTAAGGGAAGTTAGCTCTAAACCAGGAGGAGAGATGATTAAATTGTTGTGAGTGGCGCATGCCAAACAGTGCATGGTCTCCCATGGGTTATGCAGCTCCAGCAACACGTCCATGCATGTGCCTCAGCTGGGCACGCAATCATCAAAATGCACTCAGAATGAATGATTTCCTTACTTCCTCAGGTATTTCTTTTTTTTTAAATCCTCCTGGTTTTGCTCTGAAGCTCTAAAATCTCATTATATAAGAAACACAAATGGCAGAAATGGCAGCAAGACATTTCTTTCAACGTTAACATCAGTAATGTTACAAGAAGTCCAAGCATTGGGTAAAAATTCGCATTGCTCAGCTTACGAATAAAGAAGTTGACTATAAAATTTATATATTTGAAAAGTTTCTTCTTCCCATAATTCTGCATTGTCCTTCAAACAACCTGATGTGTAATCACAGAGAATTGTCATTGGTGACTGCACCTTAAACTTTCAATTATTCCAACTGTGATAAGCTTCTGCATTGTAAAGCTCTGGAAGTACTTAATATTGCATTATTTAACTAACTGCACTTAAATCCTAAAGTGATCCACTGTAACCTCAGTAATCAAAGATGTTCAAAGTTAAAACTGAGAATGAAGGGTACGAAAGAACATGAAAAGGTCATTTGTGCAATCCAAAAAAATCTGCTTGAATTATCTTTTTTCCTGGATTACTTCATTTCATTTTGGTTTTAAGTCAGACAGCAGGCAAAACTGCAAACCTAGGCAGCTGAAATACACTGAAAAATATATGTGCATGTATTTAAATACATAATACCACTAAAACATAACCTCAAAATAAGTTTTAAGATGTACACTGCTCCTTGCTTTCATCCAGCAGAGTCTGTGTTGTCTAAATACCATTTTTTTGATAAGCACATCTAATAACGGTCTATGAATGCGGCTTCAAGACCAGGTACTCATAGCACCTCCAAGCCCTGAAGCTCCCCTGAGACAGTGAAACAGCTCTGCTCCTGAATCTGCTTTGATATGTTCACTCTGGAATGAGCCTAGTTGGTCCAGATGGGTTTTGTGGAGAAAAATCACCTTATTTTGACTCCCACCCTGTGAAGGAACCCAGGCCTTTCCACAGCAATGAATGGTGTCCATCTACCTTTCAGCTCTGAGCATTTCCTCAGCTCCTTCTGCTGAAGCACCCAGGCCCAATCCCACAGCCCAGAAAAATTCCCATCAAGACGTAATCCTGGCTCCAGTTGCATGGAAGAATCAAAGGAGGAGCCGTAATTGCTGTATTAATTTTGGTCTGTCTGCAAGAAAGCACGTGGGATCTGAAGCCTTGTTAGCTTGAAGGTGGTGTTCTATCCTAGTTAGCCAGGTGTTTTGTGATTCTTTAAAAATTTTATCATGAAGTATGTTTAATTAGTTCAGCAATGTTCAACTGTGTTGTTATAGCTGGTTTTGAGTTAGACCTGTGCTGGCTGAGTGTCAGCAGAAAACCCTGATAAATTACCTCACTGCACCTGCAGAAAGGAACTCCCTGGACCCGTACCCCTCAGAGAACTCAATCGATAGTTTAAGAACAAAATTCAGGAAAGAATGGTTAAATGGTTATCATATAACCAGTGAGGAATTGTAGGTCAGAGAACAGGCAAGATATCTTGAGAGAGTTAAGGAGTCAAAGGTTTGTGCACCCCAGAAAAAGGGATTAATACATTGCAGGTGCAATAGGGGAACCACTTCATGGGTTTGTACACCCCTGAAATCTTAATTAATGGTAATAGTGTAAGTTGGACAGCAAATCTACTGTTTATCTGGCTAAAACTTGGGGTATCTATTAAAACAAAGATGGATAGGATGTTCTGGTAGTAATTAAAATTAAAAAAGAACCACTTGTACCATTGGGCAGACTTTTGGTAGTGTCTATGAAAAATCTTGGATGTTATACTGTAAATAAATGCCTGAAAAATATTGGGTTTCTGAAAATGTCTACAGTGAATAAATTCCCAATATGTTCCCAATTTTGTCTCAAAATTCTTATTAGGAATGTTCATCTAACAGCTTCCTGATGTGAGATTTAAAACTGTTTCAGTGGGGAGAAGGAAAGGCCAGAGTGGTGAACAGACCACAGCTTGCAACAGTTGGAAATAAAGTGAAATTCTCAAAGATTCAGACAAAAAGGAGCATTTCTGAGGTGTGTATTCCGAGTTTTAATTATTTTTTTTTCAGCTGCCCATCATCTATAATTTGCATTCCCAGCCTTCACAAATCTCATTATCTAGATCTTATTATCACTGTAATGATCTTGGCAATATTCTTACCTTTCCTTTGTGTAAATTACCCTCCTGTTTCTTTTTTTTTTTTTTTTCCCACTAGTTTTTTTTTTTTTTCTTACCTCCTGGAAAAAAGCTTTGAGAGCTTTCCTAAGATCCAGCTGTAAGAAAAATAGTATTTCCTATACATACTGTGTGACAAATGCTGAGTACTTCATGACCTATAAAAATTTTGAGTATGTCTTTGATTTGAAGAACGTAAATGACCTCACTGAAAATAATCATTTTCCTAACTGCTTTTCTGGACAGCAAGCAACCTACTTAGGATACTTCTCAAGTAAAACAATTTGCATCTTGGAAATTACAACTTTCAGATAACTCACCTGCAGCAGGAAGGTCTGTGTTATCCTTGTATAGCAGAAGAGGACACAATTTATTTCTGCTCTCCTTTGCTTGAAAAAGAAAGGAAAATTATGCAGATTAAGACAATATCAGACTTTGAGGAGAGCTTGTATGAAAAGATAAAAAGCATTAAGACTTTTCAGTCTGGAAAAGAAAATTGGTGTGAAATGTGATGGAGGCAAATAAAATGATATATGGCACAAGAAAGTTCAATGAGTTGTAATTCTTTTCTTTTTCTCATACTATAACAGCTGGGGGCATCAAACAAAGTGAGCAGGCAGGTGGTTTAAAACAAAAAAAAGTTTCCAAAATGCGTGGTTAAACTGTGGAGTTCATTGCTACAGGATGTTCTAGATGCCAATGATGTTAATGCCTTCAGAAATCCATGAGGCAAATTAACAGGAAAGCATCCATTAGAAGGTGTAAAACACAGTAATTTACATCTACAGCTGGCTCCAAGTACTTGAGCACAAATTCTTGAAGGTGGAGAAGATATATGTGAAAAAAATACAGTCTGTGCTTCTCCACTCTTAACATAGCCATATTCCGGGTTTTTTTTAATGGGCTACCTGCATTTTTAAAACATAACTTATGTAATAGAATCAGTAGCAGTACTGATTCTAATCACAAGTTCAGAATTTTTCTCTATAATTTCACCTGGTTAAGAAATAAACCCCAAATAACTTAATCATTTCCCTGGTTTATTTACAAATATCTAATATATTAAAAAAAACCCCCAAACAACAAGTTTCTTCATATCAGGAATTTTAAACAAATTGATCAAAATAAAAGAAAGTAGAACAGTGATTATTTTGAGTAGAGATCATTGCATTTAGCTAGGCTATTTTCCTTTCATTTGCATAATTTTTTGCCATGAATATTTTTTTTTCTTACTGACCAGCTGACAGTAGAGACTTCAGCAATATTAGAGACACACTGAATAATTGCCTAGGAATTCTGAACACTAGGTTAAGTATAAGCACAGTAAAAGGCATTTTGCTGGAAATTGTTCATGCCTTTTTAGTAATTCAAGGTTTAAGTGATGGCAATAAAAAAAATCCTCAGTAAGTGGCTATTGTTGGTTTCTAAATACATGCAATGTTTTAGAAATATTGTTGTTAACTGCACCTAGAGCAGCATTTTCATTGTGTTTAAGGGGTGGTGTGTGCTGGAGCCCAGGATGGGGCGCTGTGTGGTAATTAAATGTTTTCCCTCTGTTCCCTCTCTAGATGTTGAACAAGGACAGGTAAAAATTTCTTGAATCTTCTTTATGGATCACATGGGGTGTAACTCCTTCGGCTCCCAGTTCCCTCCTTTCTAGATGATCCAAGCTGCTGTTTTCCCACCAGGTGACCCAGGAGTCGTCCCCTACCTGGTCACACTGTTGATCTGCTTGTTCAAACTAATCTTTCCTACCAGGAGGGATGGAAGTGCAGGGAAAAGCCAAGAGCCTCTGTGCATACCCAAAGCTGAAATATAGCTCTGGAATTTAAAAAAAACAAAACAAAACAAAACAAAATAACAACTACATAAATTGAACATTCACTATGTGACACCAAATATGACATTATTAATATTTTTACTCTTTCTAAGGTCATTTAAAAGTTTCTCATTACTTAGATCTGGTGTGATCTTATTGCAGCTTTCTGCTACCTGACGAGGACAGAGAGACACAATTTACAAGCACCTGGAGGGCCGGGAGCCGGGGAACGGCTCCCAGTGCCACGGGGCAGGGCCGGGTGGGACACCGGGCACGAATTGTCCCCGGCAGGGCGGGCAGGCCCTGGCACAGGGTGCCCAGAGCAGCTGGGGCTGCCCCTGGATCCCTGGCAGTGCCCGAGGCCAGGCTGGGCACTGGGGCTGGGACAGCCTGGCACAGGGGCAGGGTCCCTGCCGTGGCTGGGGTGGAATTTATCTTTAAGAGCTGGGTTATCTTTAAGGTCCTTTCAAACCCAAACCATTCAATGACTCCATGACTCTATTATTATTGGTCTTATACCCTGCCAGAACTAAATTTGCTAAATGTCTGCTACGTTTTCTCAGTCATGTAAGACAAGAAGACACCTAACTAATTTTTTTTTTTTAATGAGCTGCACTTCCTGTTGGAATCATGCTGAAATTCAAGTTGATTTTCTCAGTAATAATAGTTGAGTGGTTTTTTTATATCCTGGGTGGTTGCTACACATTCTCTATCTTTGCAGTTGCTTTTATAAGCAACTGCATATGACACATTAAAATCTGCGTCATGAATTTGTACCAAATGGATTTACAAGCAGAGCATCGTGTACAAGCAGAGCAGGTATAACTGGCTGTCGAAGAGATGGAGAGGATGCCAATAATGGTCTGATTTTCCACCCTGGGGCCTCTACTTGCATATCTACAAATGATACATCCATGGCTGTCCTGGTGGAGCCCACTGAGTCAATCTCCTGATTCTGAGTGGAGAAGATGGAGACAATTCAACTGATATTTATGCAGGTAAAATTGCTCATGGTGAGGCATTTGGATAGGTAGACCATCCAAAAGAACGTGATCAGAAAGATTTGTTCAAGCTATGATCTTGCAAACACTGTTTTCACTGGAATAATATTCTGTCTTGCTTTCTTCCTCAGCATTTACGGTAATAGAGGATATCCATCTGGAAATTTGTAATAAAATATTAACATTCATCTGTTTAAGCTGTTTATTGCCCAAAGGCAACACACCATCTTTTGCTGGCTGCCTCAAGAGCGTTTCTGAGTTTAGGTTAATGGGATGGTGCATAGGTTAATGAGCTTTGTGTCTGGGGAATACCTAACTTTATACATCTCTTGTAATTAATAACGACAGCTTTGCCATTCTGAAATCTGCTTCTTCACTTACTCAGAGTTATGAAACAAATATGAAAAAAAAGGCAAATAAAACTACCAATGAAGTAGATACAATATGAAAATTATTATTGATAAATATATTTTTACCTGAATTAACCTTTATTTTTTGTTCTTAAATACTGTTACTATTTTTATATCTGTCTACAAGCTTCTTCTCTTATGTTCCCTTCCATCTGAGTCCAAAGCTGTGTGAGCAGTTTGCTTTAGATATCCTACATGAGAAAATTTTAATCTCCAAAGACTAATTTACTTACCTGGAGGTGTTTGAAATTAGATGTGATTTTGATTTAGTTGATATGGAAAGGCAGGTACATCCTTTTGTTTTGATCACAGAAATCCGTAGCTACCTCACGGCAATGTTTTGGGCAGATGAATTACATATTTGGTGTCTTTATCTATTTTCTTTTTAATTATATAATTTTAATTGTAGTTTATTTAAAATTTAAAATAAAGACAACAGTTCTCTAAGTGATCACATAAAAGAATTGTGACTTTTCACAGCTGTATGTCTCATGGCTGGATTTCCTGGTGTCTTGGGCAGCACCAAGAGTTGTAGCAGTAGGAAAAAAAAAGGCACCAAAGGCACTGCCAAGGACTGAAGTATCTCAATCTTTTCCCGGGGTTTCTTACAATTCTGGAACAATTGGCATGTCAAAAAAAGTCCAATCAAGCTGAGAAATTAGCAAAAGCAAGAAAAATTTTCCAGCTGCCTGATGTTTAATGGAACAAATGCAAGTTATTTCATGGTCTTTAATCTCTTCGCAATAAAATATCTTCAACTTTTCATCTGCTTATAAACACAAAACAAATTTTAGCCTCTTGATATTTCTGAAATTGTTTCTTCATGCCAAGCACATTTGAAATATGCACAATATGTTTTTTTAAAAATACTGGATGGTGAAATTACGTATTTGTACACCATATGTTCCCTTTTCAGTTGCCAAAATTATTTCTACACTTTCCAGCAAACCATTATGCTATGCTCAGTTGAAAAAAAAAAAGTCTCTATGGACCGAGTCTGCAAACATCAGACATCAGACCCAAAATTATCAGTTTAGAAAGAGACTGGGATTCAAAATGCCACTGTTTCCCCCTCCCCCATAACAAAATTGAGAGTTTTATCACAAGGAGTGATGAATGTACATCTTTCTGATATTGTTATTTGTTGATGGTAACTCACAGGTACTTCTATTCACTTCTGAAGATGAGATTGCTAGTCAGGAAATTTGTATATAGTAACAGAAGTCTTACTGTAAAAAAAAAAAAAAAAGAAAAAGAATGAGGAAAAAAAGAACCAAGAGAAGAAATACTGAAAAAAAAAAAAAAAAAANGCAGGGAATACTGAAAAAAAAAAGAAAAAAAAGAAAAAAAAGAAAAAAGGAAAAATATAGAAAATGAAAGAAAAAAAGAATGAAATTATGCTAAATATAAAGCACACATTTCAGCTATCACTCTAGTTATTAGGCAGTGTCATGACTACACAATCAAATGCAATGTGTAACAGATATTAATCCTGTTGAATATGACTGTACTAGAAATAGCCATGATATCAGGAAAAAGTAATATCTATTGGTAACATTTTCAACTTTCAGCTTAATCTTTCATCCCTTTTACAGAACAGAATGGCAAAGTAATTGATTGGATAAGCTCATTTTTTTGGCATTTGTTCATTATTCATGCAGGCATTAATTAAGATGAACCAATTTCTACCTACATTATATTCTTTTTTTGTAGCAACCCATACATTAAACACAGAAGGTCATGTTTATTTTCCTGAATTTTTTTGTTGTCGTTGTAGAGCGTCCAAAAATTGCTAGAATTTTTATAATTTCAACAGAGTTCTGAAATGAAAACTTAGAATATATATATATGGGGTATTGAAACACATATACAGATCTCCTCTTGATTATTCTCAACTTTAAGGCAAGTCTAGAAAAGTCCATAAAATACTGATGCAGCTGAAGACATTTCACTTGTGCTACCACTTCATCCTGTCCACTACTCCTGCTCTTCCTAAAGCAATTGCCTAAATTTTCTTGCTCACAGTGAAAATGTTTTGAAAAATTTTAATGTGCTCACTCTGAGGATTAGAATCTCTTCTTACAAATTGCTGGGAAATTTTTAATTTCAATGAAAAGACTGCCACGGTCCATTCCATAATATTATTTATGCCAAGTGTAGCAAACAGTGAAATTCCTTTTCCAAACTATTTGGAAATTTATTCAGCACTCATTAATATATTTTATTCATACCAAAGCATAGACAAAGATGAAAGATTTCTACCAATAAAAATATAGAATTTCAGATAGATATTGGAATTGGTTTTCAACTCCACTGGATTTTGTCCACCATTTTAACCCGCAAGAAATTTATAAACACTCTTTATTCAGAAAGGCAAAATTTTACAGCTGTTTTCTCATGGGTGGAAATTAATAAGGTAGGAAGGTAAGGAGAACTCATCTCACTTAGAGGTTCTTTGTTAAAAAAAAAAAGTTTTATATTTGGACTGGAAAGAAAAGCAATGAGGCAAAATGAAAATTAGAAGAGAATGTTCATGGTAAAAAGGAAATTTAAGTCCTGAAATACTTTTGACTGAATATATATGGCCTGGATGAAAAATGTAAATGCATGAAATAATTATAGTTAGAAGAGACGAAAATTTACTTGTGTTGAATTGAAACCATCAGTAACTGGATGCTTTTTATGTTCAGTGAAGACCTGTGGCAGTACCTGTAGCTACAGTCTGAAAAACAGGCATCTTGGCAGCCTTCAGCTGTAAGAATTATTTATTCTCCCACAAGGCAGGAATGAAATGCACAGATTGATTTAATGCAGAGAGTATCTAAGTTTCCAGCTTTAAAAAATTAGGTCCCCTTTATTTCCCCTTTATTTCAGTTCCATTGAGGAAACTTAAATTAGACTTAGCAACTCTGATTTTTTTTTGTTGTTGTTGGTTTATTTTGTTTGTTTCTGAAGAAAAAATGGTTCACTCAGAACAAGAAAATATTAGATTATTGTTATGATTTTTTAAAAGAATTGGAGTTAACCAGTCATCTAAGTTACTGAATTTCTGGATATGTTAAATTTTACTTTTGAGAGGGTGGCAGATTGCCAGGTCAACCCATGATAGTTTTCCATGACTAAATGTCATAGATATCATCTTTGTATACAGATCTTTCTTTAAAAGATAACAAAAAAAGGCCTTCTACAGGTCTTGTATCTTGTAAAATTAATCACAGCAAAATCCACAGGAATTTCAAAACATATGAAAGCATATAAATATTTTTTCTGTATTCCTGAAGCATTTTACAGTGATACATGCCAGTCTGGTGTTCCAGTGACCTTGAAACAAGGTGATGTTTATTTGAGGAGGGCAGTAATATTTTTCCAATTACAGAGGTGTAAATTAATCAAATTTTAGGCACTGCTGCTTAACAGGAACCGTGTGAGTGACTGCAACAAGGATGGTGAATATGTGGAGCCTTGAATTCTGCTTCGTGTCCCCTGCTGTGAAAATTTCTTCTTTACTGACCCGGAAAACAGAAATGCAAAGGGTACTGAATGTGCCACAAAATACTGGCATCCAATATATATTTAGCATTTAATACTTGCACACACACAGCTCCATAAACAGAAGCCTTGATATCTTCCTTTGAGACCTAGGCAGGAAGAATTTTACCATTCTGTGAAAAAATTAAATGTGTTGAAACAAGTTTCTATCCCAAATCTTCATAAACACTATTGAGTTCACATTCTTGAGCATTCTTGTGCTCAAGAATCAACCAACATGTCAAAAAGAATTTACTTTTTTTTTTTTTTTATATATCAAGTAATTTTCCATCAGTGTGAACATCTTAGGTAGTGTTTTTGTCTGGCACTGCAGAAAAGCTGATATTATGCGAACAGAAAGACATTAAAGCCTTTGGATAAACCCCCCTTCTAAAATAAAATAAAATAAAATAAAATAAAATAAAATAAAATAACAAATCCAAAACACAACCCAAACCAAACCAAACAACTCCACCAAAGCAAAAGCAAAGAAAAAAACCCCAAACAAACTCTCTAAAAAACAACCCCAACCAGCCAAAAAACCAAACAATTAAACAATCACAAACAAAAAACCACCCAAAAACCAAAACAA
>VXBQ01011163.1:5724-16137 GCA_013400175.1 Phainopepla nitens | reverse complement strand
CTTAGTTGAAATGTATGCAAAGAGCAAGCATTTTATTAGGTGGTTTCAACTCCTCTTGCAATTCAACTTCAAGGACAATACAACAGTTTAAATTCTTCACCTTCAATAATCCAAAATTTCAATCAAGGTATTCAATTAACATGTTTAATAATGATACTATATATAGTTACACTTGTATGGTTTATGTTTCTTATCCTTTTTTTCTTCAGAAAAAAAAACAAAACAAAATCAAACAAACAAAAATCCCTCCATACCTCCTGCTTCCACAAAGACTTCACCCCAAATCCACACAAGATTCCCTCTCTAGAAGACAGAATCATTTTGGCTTATCAGTTTTGATAAGGTTTTCTGATCTTTCACATGTTTCTTACCTACCCGGATCTGAAAAAAAAGATTCATTAAGCCTGCAGAAAGTTTGTACATCTATCTACATCTGTGGAAATAAATATAGTTATATAGANTTATATTCAAACTCTTTGGGTGAGTTTACTGGCACAGACATTGGGTTCACAAGAAATCCAGGCCTTGTCGAGGCCTGTGTGCAACCAACTGCTCAGGCCCACACGACAGGCCAAACACTGAGGAGAGTTTTAAAAATAATTCCTGATTATAAATTCCACTGTGCTGTGCAACAGGGCAAACTAAATGGTAAAGCAGTGTTTTGTGTCCTTCAGAACTGTGAACTGAACTGCCTCAGTGGAAGTGCTCCTGTGGGGGAGAGCTGCAAGAACAGGGTGTAAACCTCCTGCTGTGGGACCTGTGTGCCATTTTATTTCTGCCATAACAAATCCTTGTATCAAGAGTCAGGGGAGGAGAAGATCATTTTGAAAGAGGTCAAAATGCAGGAGAATGCTAAGTCCTCAACAAGCTCATTTCCAGCTTTATTTTTGTGGAATCTAGCTCTCTTCAGCAAAACCAGTTGGGTCAACTCCTTGTCCTTCACTACAACCAAACATTTAAATTTGGATTTTAAAATACTGATCTGTATTTGAATTAATTACAAAATTATTGTGTTTTTAATAATGGAAATTGCATTTGGTTTTGGTTTGTATGCAATTTTCCCTGCCATGATTCTCAAGTCTGGCCTATGTAAGTTTATGTAATACCAATTTAAAGGAAGATTAAGGCTTTAGGAACAGCTCCTGGGTTTTAGAAGGAGCCTTCTCTTTAGCACCACAAAATTTTAAGGAGTCATGCAAGAGGAAGTCTGTTCACATGCTGTTAAATCATGTTTGAAAGTAGTTTTATATCTTAATTTTACAAACAAATGTTCTTTAGTTATTAAGTTGCATGTTGTATCCTAAATCAGATAGGTGTAGTGATCGAAACTGCAGGAGATTCAAACAAGCATCAATATCCCTGTCTTGTGTAACAATCTCAGGATAAAAATAGAACATTTTTTTAGGTTAACAGCTTTCAAAATTATTGTTTTCTCTTTAACATTACCATGCCATGGGATTAAAATCAAAATTAGGCCCGGAAGCAGGGAGATCTTTCACTGTGGGAAAAAAACAATAGTATTGCAAAGGCCAGAAATACCTAAGGTTCACACATAAACTGTACAAGAATGAGACGAATAAGTGAAATATATCCATTAAATACTGATTTAACCTGTGGAGGATACTGCTCTATTCAAACAGGAATGTAGAAATGGATTTTCCTTTCATTTACTTTCACAGTCTCTCTTAAGAGAGATGGAACCCAAATAATGCTTGACTCGGATGGTAATGTTCTCTTGACTATTTGAATAGGTTTGTTACTAGAATAAATGTGTCTATCACTGTTTAAATATTTAAGTAATGATATTTAATGGTATAAACATTAGCCTTAGTGCCATCGGATAGATACAGGAAGTGGAAGTAAAGCAAAATGAAAACCACTGGTGAATGAAGAATGAAGGATGGTTCAGAGAGGACAGGAACAATGTATTTTGAAGCACTTTTCTTTAATGGAAATAAACATTTAATGGCATAGCTGGATTCCCAAAACTGCAGGTGACACTCCCCCAGGCTCCACAAGCTGCTGCTGGATAACGGATCAAGATCTTTACTATTAACATACTGCGAAAACAAATACAAACCTGGCTGCTGAGCCTTTAACAGTTTGGGTAGTTTATTGCTCATCTATTCCATCAAAAATATCTCTCATTATGAAATATCCCTCAGTAGAGAAGCACAAAAGTCGGCATCTTTCAAATTTCATGAGAAACAGAGGGCCAGAACACAGAAAGTGCCACTTAGGGAAAATATTTGTCAGAAATAAGTAAAAAAATGCACAAACCAGTATGTGCGAGGTGCAGAAAACAGTTAAACCTCAGGAATAAAAAGGGAGGTTGAAGAGGTAATTAGAAAATGATGCAACACCTCAAGTGAAGGAGGAAAAAAAACCACCAAGCAAGCTGTCCCCATTCTGTTGGTTGGACGGTAACTGTCCTCTGTTATTTAATTTTTAATCTAAGTGTCACTATTTCTGGGGGGAAAAAACCCCAAAGAGTAAGAAAAGCAGTGTTATGCATTTATGTTCTCAACATTCTTAACACAATTAATTTTTTTTTTTTTTTTTGCAAAATCTTGAATAGATGTTCTTCCAGGAGGTGAAAACAAAATTTTGGGTCACCTAACTGTTCTCAGCAGCCACAGGACTTAAATAATGGGTAAGTGATCCAGTTGGATAAGTGACTAAAACCTCAAATGCTCCCTGCTTTATTCAAACCCACTAAATAATGTCATTAATCAGTAGCTAATTTTGTGCTATTAATATTTGTCAACATTGTTGTATAAATACATATTAAAGCAGATTTCCTCAATTCTGGAGCCAGCAGGAGGCTTTCTGTTGCTTTTCCTGGTGGTTTCCTGTAGCATCACAGTTTTGGGGTAGATGGTGTATAAAAGACTTTGGGACCTGCAGAAACTGAATAACCCTCTGCTGGCATTTACAGAAAATGTTAAATTACTGTGACTTTGTACACTGCAAAAAACCCTCAATTACTGATTTGTAGGAAAGCACACAGCACAGAAAATTCTGTATTGGAACTGCCTGAGGCCGTGTAAATGTATAAGAATGCGAGAACATTTTGTCGATCAGCATCTCAGGCAGAAATGTCTTTTAAAGGTCATGCAATTTTTTTTCCTTTCTCCTTAAAATTATTTTGTTTTAATTACATTCTCTTAGCTTGGGCATGGCATACATTGAGAAAAGCCTATAAACAAATAAAAGTTTATAGAAAAAAAGGAAAATAGCATTAGAGATCTGTAACTTCTCAATTCGTCATGGGTTCTTTCTTTGTTCCATATACATTGCAAGAGAATTTTTTTTTCATTATTACCCAAAGAATTAAATTTTTTTTTAATAAATGAGACTTCCCTTTGTTGAACAGCCTCTTCCCTTTCTATGAACACCACATTTATAATTTTACAGTTCCCAAATGATATTAATTAACATCCACCCAACTTCACTTTCATACAAAGGAAGAAATAAAAAAACAAATAAAACAAAATCAAAATCAGGTACCCACAGAAATTCTAAGATTTACTCTGGAGGAGAAAACAAAAATCCATGCAAGAATTCCTGCTGGACAAATATATATTGGTGCAGTATAAAGAACTCTCAAAAACCAGGTTTGATAAATAAGGGTATCAAGGACACAAGCAAAAGATTTTCAAGATTTCAAATGGGATTTCCAGTGTGCATAGGAGAGAAGGAATACAAGCAAGAATGTACTGGTTTCTGTCTCCTGAAAAAATGCCTGTTTTAGCCATGGCTATTTCCAAAGTGGAAATCAAATGCTGCTCCTCTCTCTGTGTCAGATTTATCTTTCTTCCTCCTTGTGTGTCTTGATCAAGAAAGCAAAGGCGTTCTTATTTAGATTGTTATCCCTCGTTTCAAGTCGTAGCACTTCAAAGTGAACATGAACACTTTCCTCAGAGCAGTGATTTCAAACTACAGAAGTCACCAGGGCATGCTCAGCTGTGAGTTTATATTTAATTCACATCCCAAAGACTTTGCTCAGAAGCAAAGTGCTGAAGTGTTATGCTATTTTAATAGAAAGTTTTGATTCAGAGAAAGGGTTTGCCAGGACCTGGCCAGGCAGCCTTATCTAAACTGTAGCCATATGACCACAATATGGTTTGTTGTTTGTGGTTTTTTGAGTTTGGGGTTTTTTTTTCCTTAAATCTAGATAGGTTTAGTTAGCATATCCTTCTGTCCCAGAGTTGAATTTCTAAACCATAAGTATCACTCTATCTGAAATGATCTCTGAAGGATTCTTACAGAATGCTGAATTGCTGATTACCAAAATTAATACTCATTTATTGTTTCCATTTATTTGTAAAATGCAAATTTAAACCGTAAAAAAATAAAAAAATTGAACTGTAGTTTATCCCTAATGGGATTTTTTGCTGAGGATAGTAATGATCAAGTCATTCAGAATCACACAAGTCAGTCCTGTGTAAGAGCAATAAGCAGCAGCCTGCCTGTTTAGAGGGAGAGCACTGGCTCAGTGCTGCTCTGTGGCTATCAGTAGAAAGCTTCCCTGTTTGAATTAGATGGATATTGGAAGTGTCCTACCTTTGACTTTAAATCAGTGGCACAGACATCTGTTAGATTAGCTTGTTTGGCTTCTCCCCAAATGAGAACTGCAGGGGTGGAAAACAACATGAGTTGAGATTATTTGCTCAGAGAATCGTTGTTTCCAATTTTTCTCTCTGTCAGTTCCAAGCTGTGTTTTATGTGCAGCACAGTCTCCTCCAATCCTTTGATATACTGCTGTTTGCATTGCTCTGGAACTGTTGTTTAAAGATTCTGCCTAAGAGGTGAGCAAGAAGCAGACAGGTGAAATATTCTGGAGTTTTCCTACAGGAGCTCCTGTGCACTGTAGCATTTCAAAGCAGCAGTGTGGCCACTACCAGTAATTACTTTTGAAGATGACAGACACAAACTGGATAAATGTTGAATAGATATGATTTGTTTGCTCACTAGCAAAAAATAAAATTAAGCTTCTTTTGCCAATCTGAATCGGTTTTGGTTTATCTCCCTTCTTACCTGCAGTTCTCTTAGCAAGGGAATAAAGGGAGAAGGAATTTCTTCACTGAGATAAATGTCAAGGCTTGTAGTGGGCTTGGAGGTCACCTGGAGGTGTTCAAGAAACAGCGGCATTCACACACCAGGCAGTGCTCTGCTCGGGTTGACAAGATGGTGATTGCTCAAAATTGGAATTGACCATCCTGAAGGTCTTTTCGAACCTCAGCAGTTCTGTGATTTCACAGATCTGTCAAAATCCAGTTCTTTAACAGGGTCTGGTGTGGAAGAGTTTCTCTCTCTCGTGTGCTTCTCATATCTGTTTACGTTCTGAGAGGAGGGCACTTTGTGCTCCTTTATATAATCCCTGTATTGGCGTTCTCAGGAGCAAAGTGAAAGAACTGCCTGCTGTGCAGCAGCCACTCCCACTTGGGAGGGTTCGTTAATATCTGTTTTTATTCTCCTTTATATAAGAACACGGTCCTAGATCTTTTTGAATATGCTACAAAAAACACTTGAGCCATCCTAATCTTGCTTTATGCAGCTAAAGGTTCATGTTTCCAAGTGTACTGTCTGTAGGACTTTTTAGCTGATGTTCTGTAAAATTCCTGTGCAAATATGTGACACTGATAGAGATATTAATGCTGAAGGTAGGTACTCAGGACATGTGGACAAAGCCATTTTTGCCCCTGCTGTTTTATCGCTGTTGAAATACATTCCGTATCCATTTGGTGCCAAACCAGCTTTGAAGTGTTGGTTCACTCCAAAGCAGACATCACTCCAAGTTCTCAACTTCTCTGCTTTTTAAAGACAGTCTGAGGCTGGCTGACTTGAGTAGCACATTGACAGACACAGTCTGGAGGCTTAGGGAGCATGTACTTTCATCAGCAGTGCTCTCCCATACACCTCTTCTAAATTTAGCTCAATTTCTGGGCCTCCTGAGATGTGAATATCAATCAAATCTTACTGGAACAAATATCTTTTCCATAGCAGTCCCATATACTATCCCAAAATCTCAATTCAGTTGTGTTACAAGTTCCATTTTCTATTTTTTTTTTAATTTTTATTTTTAATTTTTTTTTTATTTTATATGGACAGGATCCAACCTACTTCTCACTTAAGCTGGTCCTTCCCTGAGCTCCTGAGCTCACCTAAGTAATTGTTTTCTCTTATCTGGTCCAATATTTCCTATGCTTTATGCCATAAAATGTAAGTGGGAGTCTTCATGAGGTTTTTTTGTTTGTTTGGTTGGTTGGTTTTGGTTTTTTTTGCTATGATTGCATGAATTCTTGTAAAATTTGTGGTCATGTCAATGCATGCAGAAATATGCAGAGTATGTGGTTCATGTGGTTGTGGAAGACATAATTACTTACAAAGACATGAGCAGAGGATAATGCTCAAATAAATAAAATGTTGAAAAGAAAATGGTGGGAGGCCTGATAAGCACCATGCTTCTAAACTGCAACTCTTAGGAAAAAATGAGTGAGTGAATGCATGAACAAATATATAAATAAAATGCTTCCAGGCATCCCTTTAAATCTCAGCCTTCGGTTCCTTCTTCTATGTGCTTAGCTTAAAATACTATTATTCTTTCTACAGCTATTCTTTCTTTTTATCTTTTTAAGAGATACTTCAGATAACTAGCCTGCAAATAAAAAGTTTATAAGAGTAAAGGAACAAATGAGCCACCAATTCTTTATTTTAGCAAGAGGAAGTCTGCAGCAGGAGCACTGCTTTCCCTTTCAGCAATGGGGTCATGGAAAAAATCATTTTGCCAGCAATTTCCATATCTCAGGAACTAGGAAAGCCAGAAGGCCTGAAATTGAAGTTATATAATGCAGTGAAAGAATATGATTATGTTCTGTTCACACTATGATCTTTGAAAAAAATACTTATTATGGGAGCTAAACATCAATTCGGGAGCGGGTTTAATGGTGGAAATAAATGTACATGAGCAGATTTTTCCAAGTGCACAAACACTCTAAGAACTCTGAAATAAACCTGTGGTGCAGAGAGAAGCTCTCAGCAAGGAGCTGTCCTTCTGCAGCCTCATGCTTGCCAAGACAATTTGGAATTATGTAAGTTCCCAAACTGCCAAGAAAAAGTGCAGAAAAACGATGGCTTGAATGTTCCAAAGTGCCTGCAGAAACAACACTGTTTTTCAGAAATTTTGGACACCTCCAGTTTGACAGATGCTAAAACTGGTATCTCTGGACCCAGTTCAAAAGCAATGGTAAGAGTGGAAATATTTTCTCGTAAATTCAAGGCATTGCACACTGAAGATGTTAGATCAACACCGTTCTTCAAAGTTCAGATAAGTTCATATATTTAAGCAGCATTGTCTCCCTCAATTTTTAATTTTCTATTGCTTTTTTTTTTAATAAAAAGGAACACAAACCAAAATTATTTGCTACTTTAGTTCATAATTATGGCAGGAAAAAGTTGAATTAAGTTTATTTTATAAAATAAAAAATCAAAATGTTTCTAAAATTACTAAAATTACCTTCTGTTAGCCCATGAGAAGATCTAAAACAGATCTTAGAAGTCCAAATACTTTTTTGATTTTTCAGTTTGAACCTTTAACCTGATGAGAATTCACTCCTTGCTGTGTTGCTTCAGTCTGCCTTCTGTTTCCCCTTTTTTTTTTTTTTTTTTGAGCTTTAATGTGCTGGTACTACTGCTGACAGATGGCTTGACTGCATTATGTTCTTACACCTCTTTGTGTACCCTGATTTTCCCCTGAGTTGTAGTGTAGATAAAACTACCTTTAAGAGAAGAATCCCAGCACTAATTTCCAATTCTTATATAAATCTGCTTCATGTGTATTTTAACCTAGTTTTTGATAGAGGCTCTAGCTTTCTAAGAGTTATGTCTAAACCTTCTTATTTCTAACAGGTATCCATTCCCCTGCCATCCAGCCTGTGACTCTTAAAATGGAACAGTGAAAATTATTTACTTTCTTCTGCACTTTCTTGCTGCTTTCATCACTATTTTTTTTTTTTTCAGTTTTCTGCACTGGTTTGGAGTTTTGACAATTTCCCTATTGCAGCACTGTGCAGTTTTACAGGAACACCTAAATCATTTACATATTTTTGTGTTCATTTGCTTTCACTGTGCTGCTGTCTTCAGTTTCACAGAATACTTTGGGAGTTCTTTCAATGCACAGTATGAAAATAGTCCCTAGGACAGTGTGTAAAATACAGAATAAATGCCAACAAGTTATTATGACCCTGAGAAAAATGACTTCTTATCACTACACTGAAGCTTGTGTGGCCTCCCCTAGTCCATAAAAGACTTTTCCCGACTTAAAGCTTCATTTACTTGGAAATAGAAATGGTGACTTGAATACCTAAATTACCAAATCCTTTAGGTGCAAGAAACTGCATTCTTTGGAAAATTCCTATCTAATATTTCATATTGTATACTTAATCTCTAAAGGACTTGATGCATCTATTTGTTGTCCTTTGTAAGTGATTTCAGTTAGAGAGTACCAAGGAATATACTTGTCATCAAAAGACTATCACATTTATGTCTTTATTCCCTTAACAATGTAATTATTTTGTTTCAAAATAATTAAGATTACTTTAATATCAAGTGGTGAATTGACCACACTTCTGTCCTGACTTAGATTCTTGAATTCACAAATGATAAAAAAATTAATTTATTCCAGTCTTCCTGGCAGTATTTTTATCTATGAGATTGTTTTCTTTGACAAGGAACAAAATGAAAGTGTTGTTAAAAAAAAAAAAAAGGTTAATTGAAGACCATCAAAAATTTGAAATACAAACTAGATATAGGTATTTTGACTTCAATGTATTTTAAATATAACAAGGATTATTTTAGACTCAAAATCCCACAAATTCTTTTGGGATTGTACCACTCTGACTATTCTTTGCTCACTGTTGCTAGCAAGAATAATATCTCAAGATTATTCCTTTTTTCCCTTTAACAGTGGAGGGTTTGTTTCCCCTTTTCCAGCCAGTGGGACCTTCCCGGGACTGCCCAGCTCCTCAAGCATAACATTCAAGATTCTAATGTCAATTTTTGAACTTGAATCCTGTATATTAGCCATGTTAAGAAAGGCCAATGACTTAAACAAATGGATTAATTTACAGAGTTTTCCCAAAATTTCATGTCATGGGACATACTCCCTCTTATGCTCGTCCCTACATGAACCTTTCCACTGCAAAAAATTTGTCATGAAAGCTGCCATTTAAATTGATCTTCACTGAATAAACCAGATGACATGGGAGTCTAGATTTCTGTCCACTTCATGAGAAACTGGATGTACATTAATCCCATCTACAGAGAGAATAATTTTTTTTTAATGTGCAGCACATTCACTTACAGAAATTATGCTCTCTCCTCTTCAGAACAACAATGAAGGCATTATTTATATCAAGCCAGCTGTTTAATTTGCCCCAAAAAAATCTATGAAACTCTTCACTAAGTAGACATTACGATTAAAGTTTCAGCAGAGAGACAACAAGGAGAAAGAAAGGGAAACTATTTTTCTGTGGATTATGTAAATCTTTCACACTATTGCATTGCTCTGAATAACAGTCAGTTACATTTAAAATCAGATCTGTCAAGCAAGAGACATTGATCTTTGGAGATCTGGTGGTTAAAAAAAAAGCAAAAAAGCAAAAAAGGAGAAATTAAAACACAAACCTCCTTATACCTTTCACAGTGGGAATGAGAAAAATAAGGATATGCTCTTCCTTAGTGATTATATTTATCTCCCACCACAGGAATTTGAACTGCAATTAGAAATGTATGTTATAAAACAGTCACTGAGAAGATGCCTGTGCTCTATCAGAATATGAAGTAAATGCATTAAACACAGGGGGTTTTAATACTTTGGGTATAATGTGGAACTACCAAGCCAGGGCTTAAATATTTAAATTTTAGGGTAAAGACTTGGTTACAGAAAATATTGCATGCAGAAGCAAGGCGTTTGTGAAAATACGAAGCTTCCCAGTGCTGCACACTTAACTGGTTTAGCATGACACATTTATGTCTTCAGGTGTTCCACCAGAGAAATATTAACCTTTTTCTTTTTTTTTCATTTTAAAACCAAGCATTTTTAAATAACTCCCATTTGTTTCTGCTCTCAAGAAAAATAAACCGAAACAGTTTCATCTTATAGAAAGTCCTGTTTGCTTGGTTGTTTAATGTTGCTCTTGCTGAGGAAAACATTTAATGAATCATTAATTCTTGCAGTGGGGAAGGGGAAATTTTAGAAATGTTTGTTAACCTAAGGTAGTTAAAAGTGCCTTTTAAGTAACTCAGGGTTAAAAATGGATTTATCTTCCTTTTTTTACTCCTATTTACAACAATAAAACCCACCTGTAGCACCTTGTTGAATAATTTTCCCTGATATTTTTATAGCCATTT
>VXBQ01011162.1:279280-344781 GCA_013400175.1 Phainopepla nitens | reverse complement strand
GTGCCCGTGCTCCTGGTCCCGCATCTCCGCGCCTGGTCCCGCTGCTTCTTGCCTCACCCATATCTCTCCACACTCACCTTCAACCAGTTCTGCTCCAACACACTTACACTATCCATCCAGACCCCTTCTTGACTCTCCTTATTGCCCCTCCCTGGGCATGAATTGTTGAGACCCCTTCTCAACTTTTCCTTATTGCCTCCTTTGGGCATCTATGTCCTTAATTATCTCTGGGAGAATGTGTAAACCAATTCCACATTCTTCCAAGGGATTCTTCGGAGATATTTTGGGATCCTCATCCCTTTTGTCAGGGCCCCTTCCCGACTTTACCCTTGCTACCCTCCATGGGTGCCCTCTCAGTTTTACCTGTGCTACCCTCCATGGGTGCCCTCCCAGGTTTGCTCCCCGAAGATCCCATCTTCACCAGTGAGATNCCTCCATGGGTGCCCTCCCAGGTTTGCTCCCCGAAGATCCCATCTTCACCAGTGAGATTTTCAGTGGTCTTTCCCTGTGGCTCTTCACGGATCCCCCTAGTCCACCACTCGTCTGTCTCCTGGACAATCTCGGGAACCCAATCGATCCCCTGGTGCCGACCAGCACCCAGGGGAGCTGATCACTGAAACTGGGTGAAGCCTTCAGCTCCGCCCGCTGCCCACCGCCCTGGATGGTGGAAATACCCCGGACGAGCCCCCAGTTTGTCAGGAAAATTAAGCCACAAATACCAGATGTTTATGTCCAAAAAGGCGACACAGGAGTCCTTTTACTTTACTCAAATAAAGGGAGAGACCCCAGGGGAATGCCCCATGGCTTAATTTTCCTGACAGTACTGACAGGCAGCAGATCAAGAATAAGGATTTATGATACCAGTCAGGTGTTGTGCGTTTTACACTGCATTGAGCAGAGCAACATAGTGTCAATAATAGTGTCTTTCAGAAAAAAACAGTTTATTTCTGCAGAGATTCACGTGGCTTTCATTTCAGGTGGGCTTTACTCATAGCCAGCAGAATCTCTTGCTTTGCAGCTGTTGTTAATTTTGGTAGAAACAGAAGTAGTAGAAGCTGTATTGCCAGGCACCGTACACAGACATAACATAGTTGCACTTTCTGATCTGAAAAAAAAAAGAAAGATTGAGAGAGAAGAACAGAACAGGAAAGTGATTTGCATAAAATCATGCAGCTGGTTAAGATCAAAGCTCAGTGTCTTCGTTTCTGACCAGTTGTGCATACTTGCTGTTCCTTTTGTCTATTGTCATAACCTGTTTTCATGAAATCTGTGAAGGTGTAGTTGTGTAGGTGGTAGAAACTAATTCTCTCCTTCCTTTTTTCTTTTTTTGTGATCCAGGTTAAAGTCATATTTTGTGACATTTGAACAGCAAACAATAGTATGGCTCCATGAATTTCAAAACTGCAGGAAGTGCAGCAGCTCTCCCTACCTCCAGCTTTACTTCTCTGCTGTGACATTCTTACTGGGAACTGTGGTTTCATCCCCACTGGATATGCAGTGACCTGCCTTGGCAGCAGAGCAAAGGAAGCAGTTTGTGGATCAGGGAAAGTCATGGCCTTGGGCTTGAATGTTTTTAACCTCTTCTATAAGTTCAAAGTGTTAGTGCTTGTCACTTTATTTGTGATGGTGCTATGGACCACATTCAGTTACTTAGTGGACACCAGACAGGAAATTCCTAAAGCTAAAAGCATGGTGGAGTTTTTCAGGAAGGTAACTAGCCTGGGGCACAGTCAGAAGGAAGAGAAGATTGAATCCACTGCAGATGTTCCCATGGTGAAGTCATTTCATGGTCCCTGCTCGGCTCTGTCTCCGTACCTGCGTAAGTGATGGTGTTTTCCTCTCCTCTCTGACTTGGATTGCTTCCAGTTGGATATTCCAGTTGGATACCTCTCCTGTGAAGTCAATACAGCCAGCTGCAGGAAGCACTCCTGGGTGAGGTAGTGTCTTGTGGCACCCAGTGCCTGTGCTGGGTCTGGCTGGGAGAGCAGCTGGTGCTGCGCTCTGCACTTGTTGATGAAACAGCTTTGGTAACACACCAGTAGCTCGGCTATTCTGAGCACTGTTTGCATGCTGATGAAGCTTTGTCTCTGTCTGTCATGGCCCCCTAAAATCCAGTGGGATGGGCAGGAGGCTGTGTTAGGTCCAGAGAGAGACACACATAATCAACTAATGTGATTATATATGCAGTGCTTTACTGGGCCCAGAGAGCTAGGGGTACAAACCCAGATCTAGCTCTGAGCTTACCCGACAGAAAGACCCCGTTTTATTCCTCACAATTACATAAGTAAAGGTTTAATTATTAAACTACATTGTTTCATTGTTATACACTGATTTTCACCCAACCATGATTCTCCCAAACATAATTCTTGTTATGGTTATAATCATACACAATTACTTCATAAATAATGGTTAGAATAGTTACACAGCTGTAGCTAACAATCACTATTCAGGTGGGTTTCACCTGACCTTCCAAGCCTGAAATCACAAGGCCTGCTGTGAGGCCTACCTCCCCCCTCCCCCAAGTATTCCGTGATTTTTAGAAGCTTTTAACCCTATACTATCAGCTGGGAGTGGACACAGCCTGGACTGCTGTCCCCATCTGGCTGTGACTGTGCCATTCATCATGCTCAGCAGTAAAAGCTCAGGGAAAGGAGGAAGGAAGGATGTTCATGGTGGCAGCATGTGTCTTCCCAACAACTGCTGTATGTGCTGAAGCCCTGCTTCCCTGGATGTGGCCAGACACCTGCCTGCCATTGGGGATTAATGAAGGAATTTTCTTTTTCCCTTGCTTTATGCATGCATCTTTTGGTTTTTTAAAAAATTAAATTATTTTTGTTTTAACCACAGGTGTTTTCATCTTTCCTCAGTTTTTTTTTTTGCTTTTTCATTATTAAATATACTTTTGTGTCTCTGTATTGACAATTGAAGGACTTCACAACTCTGTTGGAGTTAGCACTAATTATGATGGAGGTTCAAATGGGTGACTGTTTTCTTGGTTTGGCATTTTTATTATTCTACTTTTTTCTTGGCTTGGTACTACTAGCAGCACCAGGCTCCTGCTTTGCTCTATCATGTCATTATCTTCTTTCTCTTCCTTATTGGGAACCTGATTAGGGATTTGTTTAGGAAGCTGGATTCTTCCTTCTACCCTGATGAAGTCCAAAAAGCTTCTGTCTCCCGGCACACCCTCACCCTGACCCCAAGACACATTTGATTAAGTAAATGCAGCAATGGCTGTAGCCGTCACGGTTGCCTGTATTGTACTTTTTTGTGGGCTTGCTGAGTCCAGAGGAGCTGGGATGACAGCTCAGTGCAAGAGAAGGGATGAAAATTTCATTTGGCTAAGTAGAGCCTTGGTGTGTTTTATCTTACTAATTTATAACCCTAAGCCTGTTGTGCTTTTTTTGTGCTTTAGGTACCAACGACTTCTTACAGCCACAGTCCTATGTCTCTTTCCACTTTCTTCTCCTCTGCTTTGCCCTGACAGTCATTTCTGGCCAATCCTTCTGCAGTAGCTTTGAACTTCTCTTGGGTTTTTCAAAAATATTTTTATCTTATTGCCGCTACTTCATAATCAGTTAAGTGACTACATGCTTGATGCCCTCTCCTGCATGAAACCCTTGTAGTACTACTTTTCTCTTGGAAGGGCAGGGAAGCCAGCTGGGGCTTGAACCTGGGTTTCTTACACTGTGGCTCATTAAGTGACTGGACCAACTTCAACCTGAAACGACTCAGGAAAGTTTCTTGTGCTTCTCTTACAGGAGGTGGCAGCAAACTCTCCTTCAAACCTTCTGTTACCCTGGAAGAAGTGCAAAAGGAGAACCCTCAGGTAGTCAAGGGCCGGTACCACCCTGTGGAGTGCTCAGCCCTGCAGCGTGTGGCCATCCTTATCCCACACCGCAACCGAGAGAAGCACCTGCTATACCTCCTGCAGCACCTCCACCCCTTCCTGCAAAGGCAGCAGCTGGATTATGGCATCTATGTCATTCACCAGGTGAGGCAGCTGCGCAGAGCTCTTTGGGTGAGGGTGCTGGTTGTGCCCTGCAGCCTGAGGAGAGGCTTCTGCTGCCTCTGCTGTCCGACATCAGTCCTCCAAGCCTGCTTCCAGCAATTCTGCTTGCTGAGGGATGCAACAGTGCCTGCAGCCACTGTTGGTAGCACTCCTGGATCTCAGGGCTGGGGAGTATTGGCAAGTGTCTGACTGGTGTTCATTTCTCAGTCCAAGTAACTTGGTGTTTCTGAGTTAGCATGCAAGGTAAGCATCTTTTGCGCTGCTAATGCAACTCACTTCTCTTGCAGTATCCACATGTGTAATGAGACTGGCCTGTTGTGTCTTCACATTTGGAGTTGTTTGGATAGCAGGCCACAGTTTATCTCTAGTCCTTCTCTCCCATCAGGTTCTTGTGCTCAGTGAGTTGTGTGTATAATGTGGTTTTACTTTTGCTTTCTCAAGCCAAACACGACAGCTGCTGCTTGTAGCTGCTTTATTTGCCCAGCAAGTGTGGTGGGAAGTAGTCGTCATGGAAGAGCACTTGGTTCCTGAAAGATTTATTAATTTCTTTATTTGCATTCTTTCTAGCAATGCTGTTTCAGTGGCTAAAAAATAAGCAGACCTGTCTTTCATCAAGGTGCTTATGCTCTAATTGCATGTGCTAAAAGCATTATATACTTCTCTTTTGTAACATGTTGTCTTTTGATCTTCTGTTATGTTTGCTTTCTTTTTCTGTCGTTTACTTATATATTCTGCTTTGGCTCCAGAAAATCATTTGAGATAGCAGAAGAAAAAGGTGATAAATTAATACAGTATCTCTTCCCTCCTGATTAAAGAGCTTAGAGTCAATTAATCAGTATGAAGCAGTGCTTCCTAGGTGAAAGCTTCCACTCTCACACCTGCTCAGCTGAATGTCTCAGCAGAACAGCAATAAAAGTCATGGCATGATATTTTTACTTGGAATTAACTGTTCTTTCGTTGTTTAGAGTCATCATGTGGCCTCTAGAGTGGAAAAACTAGGGCTTTTTATCCTGCATGAATATGTACTATAATCATATATTTACCAGCTCATTCTAGCAAGAAGCAGTGGTTAGGAATAAATTACTGGGAGAATGGGCATATCATTTTAATTTATTGAAATATGCGGTGTGGAGAGCTGCTGTTGTCATGTTAGCAAAAAGCAATACAGAAGTACTGAAGTTTTGTCTGGTGAGCACAGCAGTGTCAAGTCTGAACTTGTTCTATCAGAGATCGGGCTTGGAAGCTTTGGAAGCTTTCACATAGCTTTTGCATGTAGACAGGCATGCCCAAAGACTGGAAAGTGGGTCAAACAAAACTCTTCTGGGACAAATCCATTTTCACTCTCGATTTGTGATGTTATTAGTTGTTCTAAGTCTCTTTTTAGGAAAGACAAACAGGATTTAAGTGTTAAAATACAGTCTACTTTGGAGGTAGATTAAATGGGCTTTTTGTATTTTTTTTTTCTGTGAGCCACTGAAGGGCTTACTCCAGATTTCTTCTTTATGGGCTGCTTTTAACATCTCTCAAGTCGTGCTTCTCTAAATGTGTGCATACATGAATGCTGCTCTCAAAACTGTGAGAGTTTGTAATCCCTTGAGGGTGCATAGTTTCTTTCCCAACATAAGTTTGTCTTGTGGTCAGAGTTATTCTTCCATAGAGACAAAGGGAGACAATTCTGTCCTTAAAAAAAGATGAGTAAATTTTGCTATTTCTTCAGTATGTGGTCTGACATGGAAAACTGTCCATCTTGGAAAGCAGTGTCAGCTGGCATTTGGCTGCTGTGGTGGCTTGCACTGACGAGGAAAAGAGAACTTCAGCAGATGGAAGAGGCTGTCCTGAACCGAGTTACTCAATACAAGTGATGTTCTCCAAATGTACCATGTCATGCATCTGATTTGTTCTGTTCACTCAATAACCTATGTTTTCATCCTCAGGAGGAGGCTGTCTCATGGGTATTTTTATATATGGGACATTTTAAGAAAAACAAAACACACACACATAAAAAAAAAAATTCACAAATTTGACATCCTGATTTTGAGTGAATTGTATCTAAATTCTTTACTGGAAAATTTCTCTCCAGAGGATGGGTGCAATTGATTATCCATCTTGTAATTTCTCAGAATGGGCACTGTATTGTATTTTTCAGACTGCAGGTATGGAGTCATAAATCCCATACATCATCTTCATTCTGGAGGAGATGGTTGTTTTAGTGACCAAATCCTGCTTTAGAGCGAAGTGTTACTTTTTAGAACAGTAAAACATGCTTTGTATACAACAGTTTTTCCCTACAGCTCACCTTCTCTCAGCCTGGGGAGGCCAGCTTCTTTCTCATTTTCCATGGACCCTCTTTCTGTCCAGGCACCTTCTAGAAAATTTGCTAGAATTCCAAGCAATTTTGCTTGAAAACATTTTTTTTGTTATTATTCTTTCAAGTATACAGGTTCCTTGCTCTGGAAAATAACTGTCCTGTCTGTTTCTGGGAGGGCAGGGGTTGGCTCTCTGGTTCCCAAATGGGAACTTGAGGCAAATGCTCACTTCGTCCTGAAAAGCAGAAAGCCTTCTGCAGACTGATACAGTGTGCAGCCAGGTAAAAAAATGAAAATAGCAAGATAAGCACACATCTTGCTCCAAAGTGAACGTTGACATGATAAGCTTACAAAACTTCCAGGTGTGTGTGGATATACTTGTACCTCAGAGGTGAAAAATTAAATTTTTGAAAAGTGAATGTTAAGTAACTTACAGCAAAAGCAAACGATGAAGACTAGTAAAAACGTGAAGCTCTGTGCTAGGAGCATGCCCCCTGCAACAGCATAATTACGTTATAGGTAGGAGGTGAAAATGAAGAGACCTGCTTTTCACTCCCACTCTGCCACCTGTGTGTGAACTGAGGAAGTACAGGGAACTCTTCCAGCATTGCTCCCCTCCAGGCTAAGGGGACAGGCATAAATTGTTCATGGCAAGGGCTCTGACATCTAGAGACTAATTAGCATGAGGTTAACATGGGGGTTTGGTTTGGTTTTGCTTTTTATTAAAAAAGAACTTCTGTGAGNGTTATTAGTTGTTCTAAGTCTCTTTTTAGGAAAGACAAACAGGATTTAAGTGTTAAAATACAGTCTACTTTGGAGGTAGATTAAATGGGCTTTTTGTATTTTTTTTTTCTGTGAGCCACTGAAGGGCTTACTCCAGATTTCTTCTTTATGGGCTGCTTTTAACATCTCTCAAGTCGTGCTTCTCTAAATGTGTGCATACATGAATGCTGCTCTCAAAACTGTGAGAGTTTGTAATCCCTTGAGGGTGCATAGTTTCTTTCCCAACATAAGTTTGTCTTGTGGTCAGAGTTATTCTTCCATAGAGACAAAGGGAGACAATTCTGTCCTTAAAAAAAGATGAGTAAATTTTGCTATTTCTTCAGTATGTGGTCTGACATGGAAAACTGTCCATCTTGGAAAGCAGTGTCAGCTGGCATTTGGCTGCTGTGGTGGCTTGCACTGACGAGGAAAAGAGAACTTCAGCAGATGGAAGAGGCTGTCCTGAACCGAGTTACTCAATACAAGTGATGTTCTCCAAATGTACCATGTCATGCATCTGATTTGTTCTGTTCACTCAATAACCTATGTTTTCATCCTCAGGAGGAGGCTGTCTCATGGGTATTTTTATATATGGGACATTTTAAGAAAAACAAAACACACACACATAAAAAAAAAAATTCACAAATTTGACATCCTGATTTTGAGTGAATTGTATCTAAATTCTTTACTGGAAAATTTCTCTCCAGAGGATGGGTGCAATTGATTATCCATCTTGTAATTTCTCAGAATGGGCACTGTATTGTATTTTTCAGACTGCAGGTATGGAGTCATAAATCCCATACATCATCTTCATTCTGGAGGAGATGGTTGTTTTAGTGACCAAATCCTGCTTTAGAGCGAAGTGTTACTTTTTAGAACAGTAAAACATGCTTTGTATACAACAGTTTTTCCCTACAGCTCACCTTCTCTCAGCCTGGGGAGGCCAGCTTCTTTCTCATTTTCCATGGACCCTCTTTCTGTCCAGGCACCTTCTAGAAAATTTGCTAGAATTCCAAGCAATTTTGCTTGAAAACATTTTTTTTGTTATTATTCTTTCAAGTATACAGGTTCCTTGCTCTGGAAAATGACTGTCCTGTCTGTTTCTGGGAGGGCAGGGGTTGGCTCTCTGGTTCCCAAATGGGAACTTGAGGCAAATGCTCACTTCGTCCTGAAAAGCAGAAAGCCTTCTGCAGACTGATACAGTGTGCAGCCAGGTAAAAAAATGAAAATAGCAAGATAAGCACACATCTTGCTCCAAAGTGAACGTTGACATGATAAGCTTACAAAACTTCCAGGTGTGTGTGGATATACTTGTACCTCAGAGGTGAAAAATTAAATTTTTGAAAAGTGAATGTTAAGTAACTTACAGCAAAAGCAAACGATGAAGACTAGTAAAAACGTGAAGCTCTGTGCTAGGAGCATGCCCCCTGCAACAGCATAATTACGTTATAGGTAGGAGGTGAAAATGAAGAGACCTGCTTTTCACTCCCACTCTGCCACCTGTGTGTGAACTGAGGAAGTACAGGGAACTCTTCCAGCATTGCTCCCCTCCAGGCTAAGGGGACAGGCATAAATTGTTCATGGCAAGGGCTCTGACATCTAGAGACTAATTAGCATGAGGTTAACATGGGGGTTTGGTTTGGTTTTGCTTTTTATTAAAAAAGAACTTCTGTGAGCCTTACTGACACAGTTGTATGGAACACTCGTTTCTAGACTGTAGTAATGCCTCTTCTGTTGTGGAGCCTGGTGGTAGCTCCAGGACCGAGGACAGAAGGGCAGTTAAGCCATGGAGCACTCACAGTTGTGGTACCCAGCTAAGCACAGGCTTTCCTGGCCCTGGCTGGGTGTGTTTGTGATGAGTGGAGGCTGGAGAAACACTCTGCACCACTGGCCGCTCCGATGCTGTGCCCGGTGTCACGGCGCACTCTGTGCAGTCACTGCTCTCCAGGGGCTGGAAAAGCCACACGGGTGTGGTTGCAAACCACACAATCGGAACAAATGCCCGGGGGCAGCTCTGGTTCAAAAGCTGTGGCACCTTCTTCAGAGTTGTTTTTCTCCATTCTTTTCCATAGGCTGGCAACACCAAATTTAATCGAGCCAAACTGCTGAATGTAGGATACCTAGAGGCCCTAAAAGAAGCAAGCTGGGACTGCTTCATTTTCCATGATGTGGATCTGGTGCCAGAAAATGACTTTAACATTTATATGTGTGACACACAACCAAAGCACCTTGTAGTTGGCAGGAACAATACTGGATACAGGTAGGAAACCAGGAATATGGAAAGAATACCAACAGGGAAATGCCATGTTACTGATAATGTTCCTCTTCTGATAGAGCTGTGTGCTGTTATCTACCCTTCCTCCTGACACCAGGTTTCTGGTGGTAACACTTCACCTCTTTGGAGTAGAGAACTGGACAGACACTTCTGCAGTCAGCCCTGTGGTCACCTGCACAAATGATCATTTTCATTGTTCTGGTTTCTGGAGTTGAATTAAGGGAGGTTTCAGGAGGAAAGCAGTGTGCCAGAGGTTGTGCAGAGACCTCCTGGCAAAACTAGATTATGCATTTGCAGTTTGCTGATCCTGTAATTTAAGGGTGTGATCTTCTTACTGTAACAGAACTTGCCACTTTTGCTGTTGAAGAGGTAATGTCTGATATTTAGAGCTCAAGTGTGGGAATTTGCCAAGGGATAGAGCTGTTCTTTAATTACTTGACTGAACAGTGTAAGTGCTCATGTGATATAAATAGTTTAAAGTGAAAAGTCAAGTTCAGTCCACCTCAGAGACAAAAGGCTTCTGAGCTTGGTGAATTTATTGACTAAAAGTGTTTTTGTTGTACTTGTTTCTTTCAAGATGCAGTTCATGTCACAGCAGTCTAAATATTGATTAGAAGTGGGCTTTTCAAAAGCTGATCTCAAAGTACTTTGAAGTAAAGCTCTGCTTTGCTTCTGCATTTTCTTTGTTAAATATATGAGAAAGAGGTGGGATGTGCCAATACTGACACAGAATAATATTCACTTTCCAGTCATTTAGTGAAAAGTGGAACAAGTACATACGTACTAGGCTTGTGACAGGCAGCACTTGCAGAGCCTTGCAGAGTATTCCACTGGAATACTGGTGGCTTGAATTTGATAATTCAACTTGAATTGATAATTAATACTTTTTCTGTGTCACTGCCTGTGTTTACGCATCCATGAAGTGGAGTTAATAATGCTCTGCTTCCAAGGCATGTCTGAAGGAATTCAGATTCTGAGCTCAAAAATGATACTTGAACTGAGCTGATATCACAGGTTGAAATCTCAGTTGGGTGACTTCAGTGTTTTGCTGCAGCTGAGGTGAGCAGACTGAGACATGTTGCTCAGATGAGGTAGAGAAAACAGAACCTATCCATATTCTGTAAATGTGGGTTGGGTTGTGTTTTGTGGGAATTATTTTTGGTTTGGTTTGGTTTGGTTTCAGAATGTTTTTGGGGGAGGTGGTTTTGGTTGGGTTTTTTTGGGGGGGTTTTTTGGGGGTTTTTTTTGTTGAGTTTTTTGGGGGTTTTGGGTTTTGTTGGTTTTTTTTTGGGGGGTTGGGTTTTTTGTTTGTTTGTTTGTTTGTTTTTGTCTGGTTTTTGGGGGTTTTATTAGTTTCCTGGTGGGGTGGGGGAAATTATTTTTCTTCCAGGGAGCTATATTCTATTGTGATGCAGTGTGCTGTAATCTCAGCAGCTATGTGCCTTTGGAGATCCAGTGCCTTATCTTTAGCTACATAAACTACAGCTCAGTTTTGGATTCTCTTAGACAGAAGACTTACATATTAAACCTTTGAAGATAAGGTTGGGAAAATTCTTAATTAAGGTTTTTCCTTGAGACCAGCACAATATCTTTTTTGTCCTGACCATTCTTATTTTGTGTATTCTTCAGTCCAGTTTTAAAAATTCTGAAGAAGCTGATGTTCTCTTGTCCCCAGGAAAGGGGTGGTTACAGGTGTTGTTACAGAGATGCATTTTTGCAGGTGATGTCAGCTGGGAGCAAGTTGTGCCTGGGTATTGTCTGGTCTGTGCTGCTTGAGGAGGATTGGGTGGGTAGCACTGTCCTGGTTACAGGATCACAGAATAGATGGGGTTGGAAGGGATCTCTGGGAATCATCCAGTCCAACTCCTTTGCCAAGGCAGGATCACCTAGAGCAGGTAACACAGGAATTCATCCAGGTGGGTTTGGAATGTCTCCAGAGAGGGAAAGTCCATAGCCTTCCTCAGCAGCCTGTTCCAGTGCTCTGCCACCCTCCATGGAAAGAAGTTCTTCCTCATGTTGAGATGGAACTATTTGTCTTTTAGTTTATAACCATTGCTCTTCATCCTGTCAGTGGAAACCATTCAAGGGTCTGGCACCATCTCCTTGGCACCCACCTTGCAGATATTTATTTGCATTGATAAAATCCCCTCTCAAGTCTTCTCCCAATTAAACAGACCCAGCTCCCACAGCCTCTTCTCATAAGAGAGGTGCTCCAGGCTCCTCATTGTCTTTGTGGCCTCTGCTGGTCCCTCTCCAGCAGTTCCTTGTCTTTATTGAACTGTGGAGATCAGAACTGAACACAGTGCTCCAGATGTGGCCTCTCTAGGGCTGAGTAGAGGGGCAGAATTCCCCCCTCGACCTGCTGCCCCACTCTTCCCGGTGCACCCCAGCTCTGCTTCTTTGGCATCTGCCTTGACAGTAGTGTAGGGGAATTACAGGGTGAACAAGCAAGCAATGGGCCATGTACTATGGGTGTGTGCATGGGAAGTCAGTTCCCAAACTGTCAGGCTGCTGGAATGGGATGTTGGTGACTGTTGGTGACTGTCCTGAAAGCATGGCTGGGGAGGGCTCTGTTATGGGACATCATCACTGTCCATTCCATTTGTTTACTGCATTACTCTGGAGTACCCATAGCAGAAGTCTGAAGGTAGTCATGTGTAATTAAAACTTGATGGAACTTCCTCTACCTTGTGGCTTGTCTCCTCCAGGGGAGGAGATAAAGGAGAGATAACAAATCTGTTCACAAGTCAGGCCTGACCAACCTGATAGCCTTCTCTGATTTGACTAGCTTGGATGAGGGTGTAGTAGTGGATAATGTTTATTTTGGGAAGGCTTTCAGCACTGTCTCCCGTAATGACCCCAGTGACAAAGTGATGAAGTATGGACTGGTAAGTGGACAGTGAGATGGGCTAAAACTGCCACAACTGCTGGGCTCAAAGGGTTCTGATCAGTAGAGCAAAGTCCAGCTGGAGGCCAGTCTAGTGGTTTACCCCAGAGTTTGATACTGGGGCTGGTACTAGTTAGAGTCTTCATCAGTAACCTGAAAGATATGGCAGATTGCACCCTCAGCAGGTTTTCAGAGGACAGAAATCTCACAGGGTCGGTTTATGTAGCAAGATCTTTGTGAGGCTGGAGAATGTGGCCAGCAGGAATCTGAACAGAGGAGTTCAGCAAAGGGAAATGTAGTGTCCTGCACCTAGAGAGAAATAACTCGGTGCACCAGTAGCTGCTAGAGGCCAACTGTCTGGAAAGCTTTACTGGAAAGGATCTTGGGCCAGCAGTGTGCTGACAAAGTGACAAAGGCCAGTGGCATCTGGGGGGGAGTTATCAGCAGGTTGAGGGAAGTGATTGTTCCCTTCTACTCAGCAGCATGGAGATGATACCTGGAGTACTGTGTCCAGTTCTGGGACATACTGGAGCAAGTCCAGAGGAGAGCCTGAGAAGATGATTAAGGGATTGCAGCATCTGACATGTGAGGGAGGCTGAGAGTGCTGGACTGTTTAGAAGAGAGAAGGCAGAGGGGGATCTCGGAAGAGTGTATACATATCTGATGGAAGGGAGTGTAGAGACTGTGGAGCCAGACCCTTCTCAGTGAAAGGCAAGAGGTAGTGGGCACAAACTGAAATACAGGAAATTCCACTTAAACATATGAAAAAGTTTGGGGTTTTTTGTTTTGTTTTGTTTTTTTTTACTGTGAGGATAGTCAAATACTGGAACAGGCTTCCCAGAGAGATTGTGGAGTCTCCATCCTCCATCCTTGGAGATGCCCAGAATCTGACTGAACGTGTTCCTCAGCAAGGTGCTTTAGCAGCCCTGCTTTGAGTAGAAGGGTTGGATTATGTGATCTTTAGATGTCCCTTTGACATAAATTCACAATTCCTCTGTGATGCTATGAGCAAAAATCAGCCAGGAAAAGTAGTCTTGAGGGAGGTTGTGTTGAGGGTCTTGCTTTGGTTTATTTTCTCCTTTGGTGTTTTTTAAATTATATTCATGGTAAATCAGAAATAATAATAAGCATTGTCTGGCATGTCAAATGCCATAATGAGTACTTTCTAGCCATGGCAATTTGTTCATCTGTTTAGATTCACATACATGTGCAAATGCAATCTGCAGCCACGTGCCCATCACCTCTGAATGGGCTGGGACAAGGTTGTGGAGGTTGTGTTGTAATGTTAATGTAAGGGCCAAGACAGAGGAGGGCATCATAAAAAGTAATCAGCAGAATGGTCTAAGAAGATAAACATGACATGTAAACATCTTTTTAAAGCAGATGTGTTTTTCAGGATGAGGAAGGTAAAAGTTAGAAATTAATCTCCTTTAGAGCTGAGCTCCATTACATTGGGTTACTAAGTAACTTGCACTGTACCTTACCTTGGAATTGTTCTTGCAATATCAAGTAGCACATGTCCCCTTGCTGTGAGCTGATTTCTTTCCAAGTTTTTCAGATTCAACTCTAAGATAATCAATGGCCCCTTGTTGTTATTGCAGAGCTTCCACTACATTAGTGCATAGCTTTGTTGCTTTTCTATACCTCAGAGTCCCTGAAATGAAGTACCTGTTTGGCTGGAAAGGGGAATTGTGTAAGAGAGAGAAGCTTCTGAATAAATCTCTGTTCTCTCAGTTGGAGAGGTAATTTTTTCTAGCCTAAAGCAAATCACCATCTTTTTGTGCAAAGAGGAAGAGAACAGGACCAGCTTTTAAGGATTTGTGCACCCTTAACTCTGTGAAAGACAAGTCTAGATCTGGAATATCAGGGTGATGTTTTCATAGTTGATAGAATTTGACTTTTAATTTTTCATTCTCTCTTCTTGTACATCTAGGTTACGGTACCGGGGATATTTTGGAGGTGTAACTGCTCTTACAAGAGATCAGTTTTCCAAAGTGAATGGATTCTCTAACAACTACTGGGGTTGGGGTGGAGAGGATGATGATCTTCGAATCAGGTAAACAATGAGGAATTAGTTTTAAGAAAAAATTTTAAAAATTGGCCCAACTTCTCACTAAGTCTCCAAGAGCACAACACCCCGGGAGCCTTCATTCAAAACAGCACTGAACAGTATTGCACTGGAGATGTGAAGCGCAAGATGTAGTTCTGTGAGCAGTTTCCTCTTTGCAAGGGTTAGGTATGTCCGATGCCTAATCGTCTTCCTCACAGCACTGTTGGCTGGGTATGGGTTAAGCTATTCGGTTGGTTTGGTTTTGTCTCGGACACACAGCACTTGTATTCTTGCTTGGAAATTGGTTATAATTGAAATTTGGAGTGTGGTTTGCCAAAGATGCACAAATGTATTGAGTTCAGTGCTTTGCTAGAATGTGGGAGTGTTTTGGTGGGGCTGGGTGTTCTGCATTCATTGACTACTGGATTTACTCCAAGTAGGGCTTAGTTTGTGCTGATTATAGTGAAGATAGCAAATAACTTGAATTTTAGAAAGGTTACATATATATGCACATGCCCTTTGCTCTTGTGAAAACTCATTTTGCAGATGTGCCTGTCAAAGTAGGAGAGACCAGTTGGCTGGAGAGGTTTAGTGGGACAAAGAAGTCAACCAAACTTATGTTGATCTTTTGCCCTTTGCCTAGGAATAAACCTCTAATCCTGCATTGCTGTTAGTAAATGGAGAAAAAGCCACAAGCAAACAGCAGATTGTCTTAGGTTGAAAGACAGGTAGCTGCTAGGGAGAAGCAGGAGCCTCCCTTGGAAACCCCCTCCCTCCGGATTACTATAATTTTGAAGTTAAGCGGCTCTCAGGCAAGATATGGGGTAGGAATAGCAGTCCTTTACTACTGCATATAACAAGATAAACAAAACAACAATAACCATGGTATTAACAACAAAGAAACAGAATCAGGGACCCCGTGGCAGAGACAGGAAGAGGATGCGGGAAAAAGGGTTGATTCACAAACCCCCGGGCTGTCCGTCCTGGGTACTCCAGCAGGACTGTGAGGAGAAAAAGAACTCCGAGCTGGAACGCAGAAGTCCTGGGGGTAGTGGATGGACGTGGTGGGTGAGCAGCTCTGCAGCAGTCTCAGCAGGATGTCCCAGCAGGGCAGGGGGGGTGCGAGCCATGGGAGAAGGAGAAAGAGCAGCAGCAGGAGAAGCTCTGTCTGGGTTAAGACAAACCTCTTCCAGCAACTGCAGCTGAACTGGTGATCCTTTAGAAAGGTCTGGTAGCTCTTGTCCTCTGGAAACCAGTGGGTAAGAGCTGCTTGTTCTGTCCGAAATCCCAGATTATATCCAGGTGGGAATGCTTGGCTCCTCCCCCTGGGCAGAGCATCTCACAATGGGCTGATGTCATTTTATCAGTCATGCCCTGGCTCCTTGATTGCCCATTAAACAGAAATAGCTCCTGGAGGGAGTTATCCATGAGTCATGGGGCAAGGCATTGATGGGCCCATTAATATGGGCCCAGGAGATAGTCCAGGGAAGGAGGCAAGGAAAACACTACCTCTCCTGGTTTCAACAGCTCATGAAGATGGTGAAAGAATACATACCTTCTGGCATATCTTTGCATTGTAACCTAGGACACAGATAAGAACCCACAAGCTCTACTGGCAGAGCCCATCAGTTTGTAACTTGTCTTATACTCCGTCATTTTTAAGTTGTTACCTTTTTCAGTTGCTTAAATATACAAACAAACATAAAATTTATATTCCCTGTGATGTTATGTAAATATACAGGGGATTAAGTGTGTTAAAAGTTAAGAACTTCCAAATCAAAGTGTTTCTCAGTGTCAGTTCAGCAGATTGGTCAGCTCTATCCCAGGAAATCTGAAAGGTCTGCTGGAGGCATGGATTTCTGTCCCTTAACCACAACTATTTTTTTCTTCTTACTCCTGCCTAGACACACCAACTTCTCTGTGACCTCTTGGGAGCTGAATTTTATAGTTCAGGGAGTGACTTGGTGCTGTTTTATTCCCTGGCTTCCCATGGGTGATAGGTCTTTCAGATGTTCCCATGGGCAGCAGAGAAGCATCAGGACAGCATGATTTACTGAGGGTCTCTAAGATGTTTGCAAGGGGTTGGAAACAAGTGATGTTTTTGAGTGGCACTTTGTAACTTTGCAGCTCTTGATATCCTGGTGGGGAAACCAAGTCATGACACAGTGTGTGCTCTGCAACTGGACTTGGCTTGTGCCTTTCCTCTTGGCTGGGCCTTGGGCTGGGCTGGTGACCGAGTTTGCAGGGGTAGGTGATGGCAAGCTTGCTGTCTCGGGGGTTGTTGTGCAGAGATCCTTGGAGCCTTCCCGAGGGAAGTCAGCAGATGGCAGCATTCCTTTGGGGCCGGGGACTCATATTCTACTGTTCTGCCTCTGGAACAAACGTGATGGTCTCTTTTGGGCTCCCTCCTAAGGTGTCTATCAGAAAGAGATTCTTCAGATCATTTATTGTAGTTGTTTGATAATTTACTGCTACAAAATCATGGAAATTTGTAAGGGGATCAGTTTTTTCAAATCTTGGTTTCCTATTTTTCTTTCAGCTAATAAGTGACTAGCAAAGAGGAGGACTATTCCTTAATTCCCTTGTCATAAAGTTTCTTTATTTCTGCTGTCAGGGCAAAGCTGCGCTCCACAGATACGTGTAAGGTCAAAAGCTCCAACTAAGTGCCTGATGTCAGACATTTAAATCTGTCCATAGGGCTCAGTGCTTCTGGCATTGTTCTCTGAGAAATTTTCATCATGTGAACAAATAAAAGTTTTGCAGCTGTCTGCCAACTATTAAAAAAGAAAACAAGCCTTTTTGAAATTTTTTTTTTTTTAAGTGGAGAACTATCAAGTACTGCAGGAGTTGAGATGAACTTATTGCAGAACATGTGGAGACGTGCTACAGGACAGTAGAGAGTAGTCCAGTCAATACTGATATAAACATACCCTGTTGTATAATGTGTGGTTAAAGCTCTACATGTCTACTTAGTAGCTACCTGCTTCTGATCAAAAGAAAGGTGTATCTGTCACTCCCCTCCAGACCTGTTCTCCAGGAATGCAACTCTGAGCCTCATTTCTTGGGCAAAATGGGTTGTGATGGGTAGTGGAACAGATGCAGATGAGCTTTTACAACTTCCTGTATTTGCTTCCACAGCATCTACAAGAGATGAAGTCTCCAGTTGCTGTTGTTTTTTTTTTTTTTTTTATTAACAGCTGGTTTACAGGTGTGGTCTTCCTCACAACACTTTCTATTGCTTCTTGCAGGGTTGAGATGCAGAAGATGAAAGTGGTGAGGCCACCTGCTGATGTGGCCAGGTACACAATGATCTTCCACAACCGTGACCACGGGAACGAGGAGAATCGAGAGAGGTGGGTCAAGAACAGGTTTCTACCTTGCATTGTCTTGGTCTGTGGCTGAGCCAGGCACCTGGAGGACAAGTTCTTTGCTCTAGGCCAAACAAGCTTTTTGTGGTACCCAGAGGCTCTGGGGGACACCCCTGTGACAACACTGTTCACAGCTGGTAGCTGTTTTCTCTTCATGAGATCTTCCTAGAGCTGACTGGGTGGTGTTCCCTAGAAACTTCCAAAATTACACCTACATAGTTGTGATTTAAGCATGATTTCAGTGATTGAGCCAGAGGATTTTTCTCCCCATAGGTGATTGTGCTGAAAACAGGAAAAACAGGACTTCGCATTCCCAGTAGATAGAAAATGGCAGTAGCTTTGCTTCCAAATTTATTACCATTGGGAAAGAGCTCAAAACTCCACTCCTGTGCATGTCAGTGAAGATTTTTCTGCTCTTTGTCCTCAGGATGAAGCTTCTCCGTCAGGTCTCTAGAACATGGAAAACAGATGGGCTGAATTCCTGTTCCTATAACCTGCTCTCTGTGAAACACAACCCACTGTACATCAACATCACGGTGGACTTCAATGTGCAGCCCAAGGTCTCATAGGGTTACTCTCCCAGGTCACAGGACATGGCAACAGATCTCCTTTGTGGCTGCTCTTAGAGCAGATGACTTCCAGCACCTGCTTGGAAGAGTCCTCCAGGAGCACAGGAGAAAGTAGTGTTCCTTCACAGCATCTCATTGAGTAGTTGAGAGTTTCCTTTTGTGAGGACTGGAGTCACAGACTGACCCAAGGGACAGGTCCTCATGTTCTTCTATGCACTTTTTGCTGGGACATTGGAAAAAGTGTCCTTGTTTGGGCTGGTCAGTGGAACAACTTGTGCCAAGTCTGTGAAAAAAAATTTGGTTTTGCAACTACTTCTAAAGTTATTTGTGGTCTCATTAAAAGCACAATAATTCTTCAAGAACTACAAACTTGATGAGAAAAGTTAATTTTTTCTAGCCTAAGGAAAAACGGCTTATGTGTGAGGAAAGGGCAGTAATGGTAATGGTAAGGAGATGTTACAAGTTTCTCAATAAATGCAGCCCACTGAACTCCAGAGTGTCTCATCCTTCACAGCACAGTGTCCCCTGCCGAGGGACTGCTGACATGTCCCATGGCAGTGATCAGTCTCATTCTGCAGCAGGATGCCTGTCACTCTCTACAGATTAGGAAGGAAAGGCAGTAGCCAGCTGTGTTGGAGGGGGGAAATTCTCTCCACATATTTTAATGCTTTGGGCTACACTGTTAGCAGAGTGTGTATTTGTATACACACCTAGGCCATTACCATCTGTCAGTCTTGCTTAAGAATCAGGTGAAAGGCTGTGCATAACCAGCTGTTCCACTGTGCTGCAGGATTTGTGCAGAAGTCTTAGAGCACTTGACTTACTGCACTGTATTTAACTGTCTTTACACATTGATGTGAAGCCAGGGTTGGGAGAGTTTATTTTAGGACATTTTTCCAATTGTGGAAAAGACTGAAACTATTTAGTTTGTAAGCATAGTGGCACAGATGCAGCTTTTCACTGATTAAGGAACTTTTGTATCTTCAGGTAACAAGCCAAAATACCCTGTGTCACACTCTCAAAATAACTGGACCTGGCAGGTAGTGCTACAGACTGAGCTGTCAGAGAAAGAAAATTTACAGCAAGGGCAAGAGTTTGGGCTGACTGTGTCAGTCTCACAGTTAGGTAAATGCATTCCTGCCAGGGTCACAGCTCCACTGTTGACATGTTTGACTTAGAGGAAAAACTACTACTTAATTTCTGAGAAGTATTTTATATTGAAGACAGCTCAGCCTTGAATGATACTTAATGTCTGAGCAACAGCTGTACCAATAGATTCATTTCCCTGCTCTGAGCAGGAGTTTAGACTAGGTGACAGTCTCAGGTCCCATTCAGTCTGCATTACTTGCAGCTACAGTGCAATCATTTAAACAGTGGTGGTTCAGGTCAGAAAAAAAATAATCAGGGATTTAAACTCTGGTTTGTCTGGTTTTCTTTTATTACACTCTTATTCAGTATTCTATAAAACTCTTCAGCCAAATGCGTAACTCCATTTATTTTACCAAATTCACAAAAGATATTTATAGAATTGTACCTGGCTTCAACACCTTCTCAAAATACAGCACATCAGAGGCCAGTCTGACAGAAGGGCTTGCATCCCAATTAACACTTAAGTACAAAGCAGGACAGAGCTATCCAGTTACTGAACAAAGGTTCCAGAAAGTTTGGATGGGCTTACTGTCACAGAGACATGGCTCAGGAGTCAGTCTTACAGTGACTTGGACAATTTTAACAGTAAGCCACAGACTGTTTGGTAGCTGTCATACCCTGTTCCTGGAGCCTTTTCTAGATCTGAAAGAGTTTGAAGAAAAGTGAAAGGCAGAAGGATTAATCTCAGGTGGGGCAGACTCCACAGGGAAACGGGAGGTATTGGCTGAATGCCCACACAGCACCCAACCTCTGCTTTTGTTTTCAGTCTCTTAAGAAAATGGGGGAACATATCCAATGTCCACAGTGATCTTGGTATAAAGAGGATGCTTAGTCCTGGAAAGGAGCCTGAACTGTAATGTATTCATTCCATCAGCCTTCCATGTTTTTCTGGTGTTGTGCCGGGAAGGAGGCCTGAGGGAGAAAGAATACCTGCAGTTAGAAGAAAGAAGGTAACATTTGCAGCTGAAGCTGCAGAAGAAAGAGTCTTCCAGAGGGCAGAAAAGCCCTGAGACAATTCTTCCCGTGATACAGACTGAACAGATTAGAGTGAGTTCAGATTAGATTGAGTATTCCAAACAGGGAGGACAATTCAGACTGGACTCTGATCAGAGAGGGAGACCAGCGAGGTGGCAGCTACAGGCTCCAAAAGCCAAGAAGCTGTCAGCAGCTCAGAGAGACCTGGGAGTGCAATACTGAAGTTTGCAGCCACGGTGTACACAGACTGCTGTAGGTAGGTTTTTGACAGGGTTGTTATGGAAACCTGAGTTTTGAGATGATAAAGAAAAAGCTGCACTGTCAGGATGAGAAGCCTCCACGACACTTGACCCAACACCCTCCTCCAGCTCTTCTATATAAAACAGTCTTTGATAAAGTCTCTCATAGCACCTTTCTCATGTCTTCAAACTAGAATATTACTTTCCACTGTTTTAATGGTGCGTTGTAACTCCACACAGACCAAAAAGCAAGTTTTTAATATTGGGAACTTGTAACACAGTGCCTCTTCAAACTGAAATCTCTATTTTTTTCTTTAAGTTTTACTTCCCATATAATTTCATGTTTAATCCTGATGTGTTAGCTTCCTAGCTGGCATGTGTCCTTCACAATAGGAAGAAAAGGCAGGAAACTAGGAGAAACCCTTCAAATGTGAAGGCAGGAGCCGAGTGATTCAGTTGAAACTGACTGGGGGCTGCTTTTAAATAGCCTTCCTAAAGCAGAAAAAGCAGCTGTGACATGAGGCAGATGTAGCCTGTGCTGGGGAAGCGGACAACAACAGCCAGCCTGCCACAAGGCCCAGAGCAGCCCCCAGCCCCACCCCCAGGTACCTCCTCCAAGGCTCTTGGGTCTCTATCTCTTCATTGTAATCCATCACTCGGTAGCGTCCAAGGTGAGGTGATGTCCGGACTATTTTCATTCCTGCTAAGTGAATCCTTTAAAACACCACAGAAAAGTGTTTGCTTAGGCATAGTGATGCCAATTCCAGGCTTATGGTCAGAGATGATTTTCAGTGCTAATGCAAGAACAAAGGGCAAAAGCAGCACAAGGCCACGTGATCTTCTCTAGCGGGCTCTAGGCCAGGCTGGGGCTAGAAGTGAACTTTGACAGGGCACATGGGGCTTAGAGCAAGCAGGAAGTGAACTACAACATACAGAGCATTCTAGAGCAGTTCCCCTGAATCTGACATATGAGCATTATTCCACTTCCTCCTGAGAGCAGAACTTTTGTTGCCTAGAGGTTCATCACCTAAACTTCAAGGGGAAAAAAAAAAAGACCTCAAACTTTCCAGTTTTTGAAAGGGTGCCAGTCCTGAGCTTCAAAACCAGATTAAGCCTCTCTGTTCTTTGAGAAGTGCCATTCATTTAGACAGACTGATTAGACTGGTTCATAAAAGATTAGGGATAAATACAGGCACCAGACAACCACATATAAACTCAACTGCAGGACAGTTAGATAAGAAAAGAGGAACTGAAGGCTCAGAATTCCAGGACAGAGCTTCTAAACCCAGCATTTGGGGTGACTTTCAAGCAACCCACAACCCACTGCCAGTAGCATCTATGTTACTTTGCCGATAAAAAGTGCCTTTAATAGTGCTAGGGCTACCAAACCTCTGTTATCAGAGGATAGCCCTTAGGCAGAGAAAATTCCTGTGAATGTAAGAATGAGTGTTTGCTCAATTGAGGTTATCTAACTGGCGTGTTTGCAGCATTTGACTGCGTTCCATCGGGATCTGATACAGCAGGAATGTTATAAAGCTGAAAGGCTACAGAATTGAAAATATTTGTTAGGCTAGAGCCATCAGATGATTGTAACACTTCACTGACAGTGTTATAGTTCTATTATTTCAGATGGAGTTTCAGGCAAAGTTTCTTATTTTCTCAACATAAGCTTTTGGCACATTCAGTCATAAAGAGACAAAAAAGCAAGAACACTAAACTAGCTTTGCTGTTACAATTTTTTGCATTGCAAATAAGACTAAAACTGAACCATGAATACATTAATTTACTGTAAAGAAGAGTCCAGCAGACTTTCCTGTAGTTGAAAATGTTAACACGAGTGGCTCTAATTAGAAGAGTATTTTCTTGTAATAAAAGGTAGATCCTGGTATTTGCTACAACTTGAATTATAGTGTACTGCAGTCTGCCAACTACAAGTAGCAGCTGACAGTTTTTTTCATTAACTCTGCTTTTAATAAGCAGTATCCCAGAAAAAAAAATTGCACAGAATTTTTTAGAATTGGACATTGAAATGTGAAAAAGAAATATTCAATAATTTTTTTGCTACATGGTAAGAAGTGCTTGAGCACCTCCTAAAATCCAGGTCCCAGCTGGTCATTGAAGAACAGCCAGTTCATTCCTAACTTCTGCAGGTTGAGACTTCAGAATGTGAATAAATCATTAACAGGCATTGTCCATGGCCTCCCTGTATCTCTGGGCCAAAACATTGCTAATCATTAGTGTAAGTTTTCTCTGAAAACACAGGCTCTAATTCCCTTCCAGAAAGGGCTATTTTGGGAGCTATATAATTCACTTGCCTTCCAGGATTCTCTTCAAAGAAGTGCACTCCTATGCATAACTGGCATGACTCTACCCTGGGTACCAGAAACCAAATTAGATGCCTAAACTATACTAAGAACAGCTGAATAGACCCAGCATTGCAGTACTTGATATAAAAATCTATTTTCCTGGCATTCTATTCCTGTCATAAATGCTGACTCTCTAAACAACCATACAACCTTTTAGTTGGCTTTGTCTGAAAGGCAAAGGAGGAGTTCTGTGTTAGAAAATATGGCTTTCAATTCCCAGATGAATACTGCTTTGAAAAAAACCCCACGTAACTTGTCACCTTACGCAAGACAAAAATAACAAAGGCTTCCACGGTCAGTTCAGTTTTATAAACTGCCCATGAGCCTGCCTCAGTGCTGGATCATAAAGGTGCACAGTGCAATTCCAAAGCTGAATAGAGAAGCTGCAGCCATGATTCTGTACTTGAAGAATTCGCATTAGGCAGAGCACCTGGAACTAAACGCATCTATAGAATGCCGCTGCCATGGCAACCAAAGTACAAGGAAAAAACCATCAACTCTTGCTGTCACTGACTCACACTGGTACACAGGCTCCTCCATCACCCAGCACTGCAGACAAAAGATAGAATTCCTTGTGTTCCTTAATGCCAAGTATCAGTGATTAGGTAACACTTGGAGGAACCTAAATGCAAATAACTTAAATTCCCAACTGTCTGAGAATTAGTTAAGTACCTTCTTATTCCTCAAGCTTGCAGATTCCTTCCCTCCCTTGGGGCTGTCAACATCAGTGGAGGCACTTGTCAACTACAGGTGGTTATACCCCCTTGCTCTGAAGGCACAAGGATGTGAAATAGCACTCTGCTCCCCAGAAATGAGAAAGTTTTGTTTTCCCAGCACACAGTGATTGGATTCATAGGTTCTGAGCATCTTCTGACATTATGCACTTCCAATACCAACAGCATTTGGGATTATAATGATACTGCAAGCACATTAAGGAACAATGTCTTTGGTTCCTTTCCTAGGGTGCTGCTGAGCTTCACTTGCCAGCTTAGATCCATTTCAAGCCTGTCCTGTGCACTAGTACCTGGCAGCAATGTCATCATCTTCACCACCATCGCCCCAGTATGTGTTGGGAAATCCATTCATCTTCATGTAATGTTCTGGAGTCAGAGCAGACACGCCCCCAAAAAAGGACTTATATGGCAGACTAAAAGAGAAAACCAACAGGCCAACAAACACCACCCTCCAAAAAAACCCAACCAGCAGAAACCAAAGTTCACTATTGAAGGCTAATGCCTGTCCTCCACAACTAATAGTGTGATTCAAGACACACATACATTGATTGCATACTTGCAGGCACTGTCATGACAATGCCAAACCCCAAAACAGTAAACCCAGTGTAATTCCCATCATATTCCATTCCCCTTTTTGTTTCCCACCACCTTCCCCCAAAACTGACCAAGTAAAGCTGGTTTCAAAATTCATAACTTGGATCAGTTTAAAGTACCTGTATCCTACCGTATCATCTTCCACATGATCTGATATTCCCACCCTATGCTTTTTTCTTGAAGGAAAGTCAAACGGAAACATGCCAGTCATTTGCCAAGCTGAGCTAACTGTGGAACAGGGAACTACAGGCAAGGAAACATTCAAGATTGCATGCCTGGGTCAAAAATATCCTTTTCTAGGAAGTCACTACTGCAAAACCAACACACAGAAAACCTCATAAAGGTTGTGTCTTTCAACGTTCCCATCCATATTTTCTAACAGAAAGTGAACCAACTGGAATATACCCACAGAAAGCAAATGGAGGCACTTACGTGTACTGAAACTTATCTATGGCACTGGCCATGTGCTTGGGATAATATTCATCACAAATGTACAGGTTATAATCATTCTCAGGCACCAGGTCAATATCATGCAGGACAAGGCAGTCCCACTCTTCATCCTTCATGGCTTCCCGGACACCAACATTAAGCAGCTTTGCTCGGTTAAATGAACCAGTCCCTACCTGGAAAAGAAAACCTACATTTCTTCACCAAAACAACAAAGATGATAACTCAGTTAAAATTTGTTCTAGTCAAAAAGCCTTATTCAATTGAATGAATCAATACTGGCTGCAAATTCCACGCTCCCAGCTTTGAAAATGTCACCGATCCTGTTCACAACATTCTCAACAATTGTCAGCTTTGCTGTGCCAGGGGCTATGCACCGTTGGCACCTGAAGAAGGCTGACTTTTGAGAGACCCATAAGCCAATCCTCAGGTGCACATTTGCACAGCAACACTTTTTCCCTGAGTGCTGTTCACTAAAACTTACAAATGAGAAAAAGATCTTAGACAAACAAAAAAGCTTCTTTGCCCTCTCAATAAATTATGGGTTTCAATTGATGAATCCAAAACTTGCTCTCTTGCCACCAGTCCATGTCAGGTACAAAAGGCTGTTTGACCTGCACAGGCTGCCCCACAGCAGGGCCAAGCCACATGCTCGCCTTTGATACAGACTAAAAATACCCTGCTTCACTTCAGCATTTAGTCTCTAGGTTTTGCTCAGTTGTCACACTCACAAGATACAGACAAACCACATACAAATCTCAAAAAGAGCAAAATCCAAGTTATCACCGTCCTGGGTTACAAAAGGAAAGTGCTAATGTGAGGTGTAACCAAACGCTATATTCTACATTCCTCTACATCATTTTTGGACAAACTCTCAATGATGGGTCGTTTGCAGCAGCTGCCCAGTGCACAGCCACTCCTGAGGCTACAGCTGGGTGTCAAATGAGATAAGGAAAAGAGGCAAGATAGTGTTTTCTTTTCCTCACACCAGTGACTCAGCTGTGGTAACTCCCTCTGGTGAAGCAGCAGTACCACCCATCAAGAAGGGTCTCTGCTAAAGGGCCATCATGAACTCGATGGCAGCAGAAGAACAGAAGGCAGCAGCAACCACCAAGGGCTCCAAAAATGTTCTGTCCCTCATAGGACTACATCACTCCATAGTGAAACTCCCAGCCTGGGGGAGGTACCACCTGAAATTGACTGCATATAATCTCGATTTGGGGACAAGCGACACCACCACTGCTCAAGGGACCCAGAGGAGGACCAGACCTTCTACAGGACCACCGTTTTCAACACTGCAACCATCACTTAATCAGATTGTGAACACCATCCTGACCAACAGAGGGACAGGCTGTACTCCGTCACTTTAAGCCAGTGTTTCTGTATTGATGCATTTATTGTAATCTTTCTATTAAGTTGTAATTCTGACCTGAATTCCTTCTCAAGGTGATTGTGTGGGGGTTAATTTCTCTCGCTGGTTTACTTTCAAACCAGCACAACAATTTAGAGACAGATTTATATCCTCAGGAAAAAAAAAAAAAAGCACAACAGAACCAATTAATGGCATAATGATGATCTTGGTAAGTGGTATGGTATTTCAATCATTAGCAGTCATGGAGATGGGACAGCATATCTGACCTCCTCTCAGCCCATGCATAACACAGTATCTCCACATCAGAAGAGTCACATTTCTTGTTCAGAACCCAACCCTTAAGTGTGTTGCTGAGCATCCCAGCAGGCCCATTTGGCTTGGATTTACCTGCTGAATCACGTAGATGGTGTAACTGAGCTGCTGGCGCTGCAGGAAAGGATGGATATAGTAGAGAAGATGGCGAAGGTACTTCTCCTGGTTCTTGTAGGCCACAAGGATGGCAGATTTATAGCGAGCAAAGCAGTGAGGTGGCCTGTAGTGGCCACCAGACTGAACAAAAGGATTTCTTTTCATAATCATCCTTTCACTGGGGAGCACCCTGAAGGAGATGGTTAATGGGCCAACTGTAAGGAGAGACAAAAAAAAGAACAAGTAAGATCAGTGATGTTTCTCCCCCTTTTTTCGGACCTACAAGACCAGCTACCCATGTTTGCTCCTTCAGACAGCAGCCCCACCAGAGAAGAGTTCACAACAACCACGCAGATGTGGCTCCATGATAAATTCACTGCTGCCTGCTGGCCACCTCTCCCTGCTCCACACTGAGCGATGCCCAGCTCAGCACCCGGAGGACACACTGCCTGCCAGGCATCCTGAGTCCTGGCACTCAAACTGGCAAAAAAAACTACATATGATTGTTCCTCTACTCAGCACTTCATTTTTAAATACAAAATATACTGGATATGTTCAAGAATTTATGCCTAATTAAAAAAAAAAACAACTCTGCATTTTTACATGAATTCTTCCATTCTTCAGATGGAAAAATACTGACAAGTCATAAGTGAAAAAGAATCCGTATAATGTGTCAATACCCATTTTAACACAAATCTCATTGTTACAATATGAATAAACAAATTCTACAATTATCTAAATGCCTGTCCTCCTAGGTAGTGAGAAAAGCTTCCAGAAGCAGTAGAAGACTTGTATTTATACACAAATCAGTGTGTCTTAATGGTTTCCTACAACTGTGAACTTTTAAGAAAATAAAACACAGATGCAGAACAAGATTAACATCCAATGCTTAAATGAACAAGGGAAAAAATCACCCAAATCATAATTAGAAGCTAGCAACTTCAAATGACAGTTCTAGTCAAAAATTCTTTGCAGGCCATGCTACCAAAGGCAAAATGTTTTTTTGCACCAGAAGCCTGTAAGGCAAGTTTGTTGTTGGTGGTGGGTTTTTTTAATACCTATAAACAAGATTTTATTTTTTTTCCAAGCTGCTAATTAACACTATAGCTGTCCTAAATCAGGTTTTCAGTATCTTGTAAGTCAGACTCCCTCTTAAACCACTGAAATAAATTATTCTCTCAAAAACCTTCTGATCATGAAGCTGGAGAGAGAACAAATATTTAGGCCTGGTGTTTAGAAGCTTTCATTTGAGCAGGAGAAAGTGCAGGTGTGTTTGAAGACTAAAAGAGCAAGTGAGTCCAGCATAGGCTTCTTCCAGTCAATCCTATATTCAAGTCTCTGCTACAATTCTAACAAAAACAAACAAACAAAAGTTGAGCCTGCCCACACCCACATCCTGTTTAACTGACGCAGAAGGAAGCAACATCCCTCCACTGGTTTTGGTAGTTTGGGTTTTTCAGGGTTTGGTTGGTTGGTTTTTGGTTGGTTGCAGGTTTTAGAGCAGTAACAAGGCTTAAGAACTAAATTTGCTATAAAATTCAAAGTGTCCATTCTGAACCAAGGAACATTTTGCTATTATGAGGAAGTTGGTACACCTCACATTTCTGATGGGCAAACCTGTATTTGATGTCTCCTCTCCTTCCTCAAGGAACACACAAATGGCGTTTCCTGCAGGTCAGTGTGAAGAGCCACTGATCTCATTTCTCATGCTGTCAAAAATGTCTGGTCTGAATCCCACTGCATGGGTTTTGTTCACTGGTTTCTGTTTGTTAGGTTTTTTTAATAAGAAAGCCTGACTTTTGCTTGTCAGCAAGATTTCGAAATAGCTAACTCAAATATCACTTTTCAGTCCTTCTCCAGCTATTTAAAATACAGGAGAATTTGATTTTCACTGCAATTACCCACAGCAGGAAAGCAGAGTACATTGCCATATATTTGTACCCCAAACAGAAGGGTGGTTCTTCAGAGAATCATTCTGTGGGCTATGAACCTAGGTCACATTTACAGTGAAAATTTCATGTTATTTCCTACCTCTGTGTATGCAGTTTCCCTTTCCATCTTTAAGACTCCCACATTTCAGTCCAACAATGTTAGCAACCTGTAGCTTATGTTGCTGTTTAGATTTATGGACTTGCTAATTATCAGATCTTTCAACCTAAAGCACCATTAACCGCTGATTTGACAACAACTGGAGCTTGCTAAAGAAGTACTATATTCAGGGATTTCAACTATAGATCATTGCTCCAAAGGAAATATAAGAAAGGGGATTAATACCTTTTATTCTTCCCAAAGGCAGGGTTTTGTTTTCTATAAAACAATTGAGACTCTGTATTGCAGAGTAAGATTCTGCAGAAATAATCCTTAAATTCCAGGAAAAATAAGATCTTAATTTGAACCTAAGGGTATGAGTAAGATAATGTGAATAGCTTCACTCCTGTTTGCTCCTTCTATATCCAAGCATACCCTTCATGAGTGTAACATTTGCATTTTCCAGGTTTTTCAAGATACCATGTTCTCCCTTGCTGCCTGGCACCATATCTCAAACAAATCAGCTCAGAAACTCAATCTAGAACATGCCAAGGGAAGAAAAAAAAAAAAAACAAATCAATGTAACTTATATCCCCAAAACCTCTGGCTGCCCTAGGCTCCTTGGCTACAGGCTATATTCTGGCTCTCATGTCTCCCTGCCGTCTAAGTAACAAAAGGCTGATGCAATCTAATCCAATTAAATCCCAAATGTGAACAAAGCAGTTGCAGGCTGGACTAAAGAGGGATAAATAAAACTGCCAGCACAGCCTTGGAAAAGGAGGAAAAACCCACCTTACACATACTAGGAAACAGGTTCCCTGTTGAGGCAGGGTTCATAATCAACACCCTGAAGTGTCTAAGCAATTTTTCCATGGCCTAGTTCCTGAGATGTTTCTGTGCCTGTACCATCACACAGAGGGTGTTTAATGAACATGAAACTTCAGTGTATGGAGTTAGGTCTCACAATTCCCTGTCTGTGCCAGTGACAGCACACTCCCTGCTTGCTTCACTTTCTAGGCAACATATTTGCCTATCAGAGGATCTACTGACTTTCACCATATCTATCCCACCCTGTGAAAGTAACTCCAGGACTTCTAAACTCCTTGCTATACATTTAGAGTTTGCAGCTGTGATTAGCAAGTCCAATCAGAATAATCAGAACTTACACAAGATGAGCAAACAGGAACACGAGCGCGGTAAATGCTGCACTCAGATACTGCAGCACTACACGCTACATTAACAAAGTCATACCAGTGCTTGGGAAAAAAAACAAAAAATCAGAGCAACAGCTTTCATTTAAGCATCAGTTTTTAATAATAGAATACAAGGCTGCCTCAATGGCACCTGAAAATAAATCTCAGCATTTAGCACTGCCACCTTTTTATTTCTCTTTCAATCCAAGAGAAGAAACTCTGACAGGAGCAGAAAATGCAGCAGGAGCTACTTAATACAACAGATGGTCCTGCTCATTAAAAGGTTATGACAAATGGGAGAGAAAAGCAGGAATTGCAATAAGAAGGGCTTGGAAAAAATCCCTCCATAGCATGAGCAAATTGTAAACAGCAGAGTTACAGACAGAACTTTCAACTATCAAAGTCCTCAAGGGCCAAACCAACTTATTCAGCACATACCATGCATGAAGGAAGGTAACCTTCCCTTTAACCCCTTCAAACCAAACCAGAAATAATAAAATAAAGCCAATTTTTCTAGCATCAAACTTTTTCCTTGTGAGAGGAAAAGAACTGAAACAAGACATCTTGCATGCAATGTGAGAAAGTCAGATTTTGAATTTAAAAGCTACTTAGTTATGGTTAACAAAGCATAACCCTGGCATATAAGCATATAAGTGCATATAAGCACTCCACTTTCTCTAAAAACAGAGGAGGAAGAAACAGGCAAGGGGTTATTTGTGTAGAAACTTTAACCTTTGAGGGAACTCGAGTAATTTATTCACAATATTAGTGAAGACACTGAATACCTGCAGTGCTTTTCAAGTTGCTGGTCACAAAACTTTCAGTGGGCACCATTAGATGTTTAGAAAGTACCACTAGTCAGCAGGAGTCTAGTTCCTCTAAAGCAGAGATGCAATTATACTTTAATTCTTACTTCACAGCCCTGGAAGAACCAAGTTGCTGCAGATTCAGGAGACAGGAAATAGACAGATGAGCTGCAAGATGATTTAGATTCAAACAGTTACCAAAATTATCTGCTACATACATCAACGGAAAAAAGAGCTGCACTTCACAAAAGCCCCGATGCAGAAACCATTTAAGCCATTTGGCGTCCTTCCGGGCACTTTAACACGCTTTAGAGTGGGTACAGTGACTTATTATCAGCTCTGAACTGGAGGCTGAGTCCTCAAGAATTTATTTGAAATCTCATTTAACAGAGTTTGTAAAATTAATATTAAAAGGCATTGCTCTCTCCAATATAATGCTTCCAAGAAACATCAGTCTCATGAGAGATGATGGCAACAACTATTCAAGTCATTTATGAAGTATTTATATCTCAGTTCATATGTGCCCATCACATACAAAACAAAGGACAACTCTCTCACAAAATAGCACGCTTCTCAGTTAAGAAAAAGCAAAACACCCAAAAGAGGTTGGCATGCAGTGATTCCAGAAGTCATAATTTACTTCCTGTATTTACAAGGAAATATTACTGAGTCAAAGTTAAATTGTAGCAGAGACTTCATTTTTCTTAAGCTGAATTTGTATCAGTGCTCCAAATTTATTGTGTTTCACCTCAACAACTGTTCATATGTTCAAAAAACTCAGTATTTTCATACAGCAAAGCTTCCACAATTACTTTGGCTCATGGTTGGCATTTCTTTTCTCCCAGCCAGGTTGCTGTTTGTTTCTGTCTACAGCTAACATAATGTTTCCATTTTAGCTTTGAAGTACTGCCTGCAGGATGATCCCCTGCTCTCAGCACTCTCAGTGATGGGCAAAAGAAGAGTTCTTAAAAGGATTTCCCAGCTCTAAGAGCACACATAAGGGTAATTTTACTCTGCATCTGCCTCCTCCACATACGTCACTACTTTTACTTATCTGATGGCTTGCAGGCAAGCTGCAGAATTGTTTGGTTCTTTCTTTCTGACACTAAAGCTGTCTCGTTTTACTTTTTAGGACAGAGGATTTTCATCAGTAGTGGAGACAAATTAGGAGCAGTCACATTTCTGCTGTGCTTTTTCAAATAAAACAATTCAGGCTGAAACAAGGAATTGTAGCTTCCCAGAATTGAACGGGCTGCAGTGCACTGAGGGCATAACACCTGGCACCTGTGCAAAAACGCTCTGCACTAACAGGATTTCAGGGTTTAGTAGAGGCATTTCTGAGGGAAATGCTGAAACACTCACCCAAAGCTATCCTACAACTTTGTCACACATACTGTGTGTATTTAATTTAATTGCACGCAACAGGGGAAGGAAGGAAGCATCTCAAAAGAACAAGCATCATTACAAAGCTTGCAGCCTGAGCAGGCTCATCCAAAGGGTCTCAGCAGAGTTCTCCAACCTAAGTAAGCAACTGGACACACGAGCACTAGCTTCCCACAGAACTTCCACATGGTCAACCATTTGCTCCTAATGGGCTCCATGTGCAGTGATCAGCTCTCCTAGAACAGCAGGGCCACTGCTGAACAGCAGTCCAAGGCTAGGTGTATACAACATTTAGACATGCAGAAACCTGTGCAGTATGGAAAAACCTGACAGGAGTGACTTACCACACAGTACTCTAAGAAGATGATGGCCCCAAATCATCTGTAAGTGCTACTGACTTAAAATTTCTCAACTGTTCTAATAGGCAACAGTTGGATGAATGCTGCTTCTAAGATCAGCTCTGGTTTTGTCCTGCTGTGAATACAAATTAACCTGTGACCAGACTTTTAAGTCCAACAGAAAAATTTCTAAGCCTAAACGATGTGTAACAATCATAAACTAAAAGATCACCATGAAGAACAAGGTGCTAAGCTACATCCTCATACATCCTCCTTAAGCTGACTTCAAGTCAACTTCATAAATTTATATTGAACTACAGACTTGATATAAGGCTAAGACAAAGAACCCAGGAGTTATGGTCCAAGTCAGAGGTCAATATTATGCAGTTTCTGAATCATTGGATCATTTCACACAGGACTGCAAAGAAAAAAAAAAGCATTACCAACTTGATATTATACCATGGTTGTATCACAATCTTGACATCTGTATAACCAGACTCTTAATATTGGAAATTTATAGGTCAGTAAAATACTTTTCCTCATATAAGCAATAAAAACAACAGGAGTTGTTCACACCAGAGAACTTTGTCAGTGTAACTACATCAGTACACCTTGTTTCAAAGTACATCAGCACACCTGTTTCAAAGTTTGAAGAAGACACAACTTACATGTATGACATGCTCAGGATTATGAGACACCAAAGAGGTTCTTTCAAACCACCTTTCCATGGTGTTTGAAGGTTCATACCTACCCAGGACTGGGGACTGCGCTGAGCAGTACGGCATCGCGTCCTCACGGGGAGCCCGGATGAACAAACTGAGGTTTGTGTACACATCGTGGGGCTTCGAGTAATCCACCACTTCACGCGACTCTAAAAACCCGTGAAACACATTCGAAGGTCCACCTCCGTAGAGGATCAGGATAAATATTGCTTGGAAGACAAACACAAACAGCAGGAAACAATGATTTTCCACACGGGAGAGGAACATAGTTTTTAGCCCATGCTCCAGGATCGGGGCGGTGAGGAGCAGAACTGCCTTCCACGGGCTGCCATTCCACGTTCTGGGCTACATCGTTCTGCAGACCTTCTCCTTCTCCTCCAACTTTCTGAGGCGGCAGCGTGCTCCCCTAGCTGGGCTTCATCAGGACGCCGAGAGCCACACCTCCGCTTCCCGGTGCGGGCTGTGCCAGGCGGGCTGGAGGAGGGAACGAGCTGTCCGAGGCCACGCTGCTCAGAGCCCCGGGGCAGCGGCACGGGCTCGCTGTGGCACAGGCGCAGCACCCGCCCTCTCCCGCCCGCCTTCCGGCGAGACTACAGCTCCCAGAATGCAGGGCGGGGCAGAGCGGGCCCTGGCCAGGCCGTGCTGCCGCGCGGCATGCTGGGAGATGTAGTCCTTGCTCCCCCTCCCTCAGCGGCTGCCGCTGCGGGCGAGGAGGGAGAAGGATGGGTTGGCTGCTGGGCCGCGCCCCGCGTCGTCTCCTCGGTCAACACCCGACTGCTGTCTCCACTTTAAAGTGGTTATGAAACTGGTCAGGAAGAGATGAATGGAAATTTAGACATTGCAATGGACTGCCCAGGGAGGTGGTGGAGTCTCTGTCCCTGGAGGCGTATAAGGAAAGACTGGATGTGGCACTCAGTTTCATGAGCTAGTTGCCATGGTGGTGTTTGGTCATAGATGTGCGTCGATAATCTCAGAGGTCTTTTCCAAACTGATTGATTAGGTGATTCTGTGGAATGGCTGCACCGCAGACAGTGCCTAAAGGGACCACAGCAGCCTGGCCACTGTTAGAGGCCTCCTGCCATGGCCGTGCTACCTGGAAAAATTTCAGCTTTTATGCCCCGCTCTTTGGCTGATTTTGTAAAGAGATGGGGCTGAGATTGTGCTCTCAGTCATCTGCCTGCTCTCATGTGCCCACTTTTGCTTAAATGCGGGAGAGGAAAAGACATTTTACAGATATTAAATTCCTACACGGCTTCAAAGAAGAGTTGGCTTTGGCTGCATTTGCACTGGGGAGAGAGTTCAAAGGAAATCTGTACCTGTGAGGGGGAGCAGGCTCCCTGTGCTCAGCATCCCACTCCAAGACATGGCCCCTGGCCAGGCAGCCAGCCTATGTGCTGGCCCAGACCAGGCACAGCACTGACTACTGGACAGGCTGCCCAGACAGACTGCAAGTTTCTTTCCCCAGAGATTTTCAAAAGCTGTCTGGACACAGTCCTGAGGAATGTGCTGTAGAGGACCCTGCTTGAGTGGGAGGGTTGGACCAGATGATCGCCAGTGGTCCCTTCCAGTCTCATCTGTTCTGTGATTCGTGAAGCATGCACTGCTGTTTGCCTTCCAAATGGGATGGCATGGGAAGAAGATGGGGGGAGAAAGTGATATCACTTTTATGAGGAGTTGGGACTACTCTTGCTTCAGCGTTGGACTGAGATGTATGGGACATGTCTATGGGAAATTTGATCTCAGTCATTCTCCTGCACAGTACAACCCATTATTCAATTAAAGTGGATTGCTTAAGGCCTGGATGAAAATTGTCATCATTTCACATTTAATTTTAACTTAATTGGGTTTTTAAATAAAAAATGTAGAGAACATTTTTTTCCCCAGGCAAAGTCTTGCTTTACTGAAATCCATGCAATGCTGCTGCCACAAAGGTTGCTTTTTCTGTACGCCACAATGAGTCTCTACTGTTTACATCTCCTTGTGCCATTCCCTCTACAATCACAGCAAATCCACCCTGCTTGCCTTCCCCTCCATAAAACAAAGCAACACTTGCTGTTCTGCTGATAGCTCCAGCAAATACAATGCCAAGGACAGGAAAGAATTAATCTCTGCATCAGCTGTGAAACAAAGAAAGGAATCAAGATTTTCATGGTATGACCTGGGGCTGCAGATGGCAATAGTTTCAGGGCCAGTAGTGCTTTATGTTTCTCTTGCAATCCCTTGGGTCACAGTAGGAAATCTCAGTGTAGGAAGAATTTGGACAAAGCATGTCTGCCTCCATCTGTCTTGGAGAAGGGAGAAGCTGGACCCATTAGAACTGCCCCACATCAGTGGCTCTGCTATCTTCCTTGCAGTCAGGGCTTAGCTGAAAAAATTGCCACCCTGTACCAATCCTTGGGCGGAAGAAGCAGGTCAGATGGAAACAGCCTACCCCAATCTGTATTTTCACCTGTGTGTATATTTGTTCTCCAGACTGGAAAACTAAATACAGCTAGGCAGATCAGCTGTCTGCAGAGGAGCCAGCCAGCACGTGTTTCTGTGCGGACTCAGAGAGCTGAATCTCCAGGAATGTCTCCCTCAGGAGCCTTCCAAACCTACTGCAGTTCCTCTCCTTCCCCTTCAGCCATCAGCACTGAAATGAGTGGATCATAAACCTGACCATGACCCTTCTCCTTACCAGAAAGCAATCAAGCCGGGATTGGAGAGCAAAGTACAGGTCAGAACTTCATGGTGCCAGCAGGTCTGAGCCTTTTCAAGGTCACAGTGCTCCTGTTTTAAACAGAGCTGTGGAAACTAGGGTGTGTTTTGAATAAAAAATGAATTGGATTGCTTAAATGCAAAAAAAACCTAAAAAACTGTCTCCACTGAAGTGTGGAAGGGAGGTAGCGGGTATTTTAGCAACTTTTGCACAGAGATTTATTGAGGGCAGTGATGGAGGAAAACAATGTGAGACTGGATCTGTAAGACCCAGGCACTGGGCTGGCTTCACAGTCAAAGGTCTGCCTTTCTCATTTTCACATGGCTCCCTGAGAAATTAAATTGAATGCACACAAAACAAAACAAAACAAAACAAAACAAAACAAAACAAAACAAAACAAAACAAAACAAAACAAAACAAAACAAAACAAAACAAAACAAAGCAAAACACCCCCTGAAAACAAACCAAACCAAACCAAGCCAAACCCCATCTTCAACAGAGCTTGAAAATAAGTTTGTGTGAGAGCCTCTGGATTGTCCCAAGGGAGGAGGCTTTCCCTCTCTCCAAGTGTAGTTTCACCTCAAATCTGGCCTGAACATGATGAGAGACTGGGAGAAGTGCCTCACTCTGTTTACTAAGATTCATTCTTGCTTGCTCTTTTTCTTTCCCTTTCACCTCCATGCCCTGTCTCCTGGAGGCTGCACTAGATCCCTATTGAAAGTGCAGCAAGGTGACTTTGGGAAGTTTTGCCTTGAAAATGCAGAGCCCGAGGAGGGGAGGAACAGCTGGTGTAAGAGTGATTTATACCAGGCTGGGTGCTCATACAGTGCTGGTACATGTGCATTATCCAGTGCTCTCTCAGTCCCCAGGGTTTCCTTTAAGGAAAGAGGAAGGTAGCATTAGTCCTTCTAAAGATGGATGCTTTCAGCCAAGCAGAGCTGTTCCTCATTTTTGGGGAGGGAGGTGATTTTAAACCATGGCACTGTGTTTTCTAATGAGGCGGATGTTTCAAGTACTTTGGCCACAGCGGTTCTTTCTTAGCCTTTTGCAGGATCTTTGCTTGTAAACTTCGTATTGTTCTTCCAGCAACACCTTTGTGAATGTGATTTTTTTATTACACAGGTATGAATTTGGCTTGTTCTCTAGCATACTAAATTTTCAGCAAGGCTTCCTCAGAAGAGTTTTAAAACTGCTTGCATGTTTATGAGAGGTGGATGCCTTGCTGTTAAAAAACCCAGATAGCTGATGTCATGTACTTTGGATGAGTGATAAAGTAAATTAGTGAGTGCTTTAGAAATAAGACCTGGATATTCAAGCTTCTCCCAGGCTTGTGGAATAGCCAACAGAGGGCCTGTAAAACAGACAATTCACTACTACAGCCTTTGGCACCCTTCCCCTTGGGACGGAGAACTGCCTGCCTACTCTATGTTTTGACCACTACCCACTTCTGAGTCATGGTCAGCGCCTTTGCAGAGCAATCTCAGTAGGGATGGGCACCATGTCCAAAATGACTGCTAGAGATGCCATGAGGCTATGGAGTCTAGGCTATATTCTCCTGTCTCCTATTTCCTTTATCTCCATAATGCAGGCACCGGTCTTAGGGACATGAAATGTTTTTGCTCGGCTTTCTCTTGTAACATTTAGGTCAGAGGAAGAGTGAAATGAGTAGCCTTGAAATGAGAACACTTAAAATAGATACTTTTCCCATTATAGATTCCACTGTGTTTTCCTGGAAAAGGAGTAAGCACTTAGGCTGCAGACAAGACAATGCAATATCATATTATTCACATCATATTTAATAATGCTCTAGTACCATTCAATATAAATAAATAACCATTAAAAAGTACTTTCTCGACATTCTCTTTTGTTCATCAATAGTGTTTTCTGCAACAGGAAAGGTTAGTAATATTCATTGGTTGGTGAGTTGGATGAATCTCAGAAAACATGAATATCAGGTACTAATATGCTAGTAAAAACCAGGTGCTGGGATGCCTTCTCTTGTTTAAACTCTTCAGGCTTGGTCTGTGGCTTCCCTCCTTACTGCACTCACTTCCCCTGAAGCCTCTAACCCTGACAGCTGCTTCTGTCCTGGGCTCTCGCACCCTGGTCTGCTGGTGAACAACTATCTTAACTTGTGGTGCCTGTTACCCCCCCACCCTTAGCTGATATGCCTGGGCCAGCAGCAGTCCTTCCTGCCCTCAGGACGCTCTACAAGGAAAAGATTATTCGTGCTGAACAGGTCCATCTGTCTGCTAGCCTGGAATATCAGCTGTGTACATTCATGCTGTCTATACAAGGTCTTGGTTCTGCACAATGTGACTTCTTGATTCACAGAAGGTCTACTCCTCAGGGCCAGGCTGGGGCAAGAATGGAGATGGTGCAATAGGGCTGGTCTTGAGAGCCAACTCTGACCAAAACTGAACTGACAGTGTAGTACATACAGAAAGAGTAATTTTGCTTTCCTGTAAGGATGTAGAGAGAACAACTCTCTAAAAACATGTGCATGGTGAGATCCATTGCAATGGGAATAGATCCTTGCTACAGATGCTCACTGTCAGTGCCTAAACTCATTGTAGGACCTGTGCGAGAATAAAGGCCAGAGAATTAATCACCACATTTCCTCCTATTCATATGGGCAGAAACATTGCCTATCTCAGAGGAGAAAATGGAGGATCATAAATGAACTCCTTTATTCCCTCGCTCTTGCTCATTCATTGAAACTACAAAGAAGGGGACTTAATCTTGGGTTAGTGCTGGGTAGAAGCACTGAGCCCACCTGCCTGGAGGCAGGATGGGCTGGCAAAGCCCACTGGAATGCAACCCCTGCTCCCTTCTGCAGAGGCAGGACATAAAGTTCTGAAAAGCATTCTGTGGATGCTGGACTTCTTTGTGCTCTCTGGTGTCAGTAAGCTCTGTAAGGACATCTCTACAGTCCAGAGAATACATTGCTTTCTCAGCCCATTCAGTATTTTCTTCATACTGAGACAGCTGGCAGGGTGGCTTGTACTGCTGGTGTGTTCATCCAGACAGACCCTGGCCTTAGCCTTACTAAATGCAGTCTCCATTTCTCTATAGTTATTGCCTGTTCTTTGATTTCTCCCGCCTCTCTCTCTGAAAAGAGGCATCTCATCCCCTTTGCCCCTCCCATCCTTTGGCCCCCTCCTGTAGCAGTAGGTGTGGCTGCTCCTTCTCCATTGAGGCAATATGGACCAACTCTCTCTCTCAGATATCCTTCAAAGAGCCCCCTGCATGGAGGCTTCTTGAGATCCCACAGGGACTGTCTGCTGAGTGAGGCAGTCCTTTGCTCATGTTTTTACCTCACTGTGATGCTTGGCAGCCAGAAACTTAGTGCCACCTACGTTTGTTGCATAAAAGAACTGTAGTTTCCTTCGCTGTACTGTCCCCCTTGCTGCGTTTCTGATTATTTTGTCAGTTTAAGATACCATTGTAAAGAAACCCCAGGGAGCACAGAACATATGACATTCATCAGTGAACACCAAGCTCTACTGTACTGAGGCAAGGGGGAAAATATTCTTTCTTCATGAATATGTCATGTGACCTAAGCTAAAAAACAAAACTAAACAAGGAATAGGCAGAGAAGAATTCTAGTATAAATAAATCAACAAATAAATAAGTTTCCTGCTAGCCCTGAACTTCATGGGCAAGGGATGACTCAGCTGCTTATAAGTTTCTCTCAGCTGTGAAATCCTTGATGTGTTTTGAATGCTTTAAGTGTTGTTTCTCACAGCCTGAGTGAAGAAGGTTTTAAAGATCTGCTCAGAGGGGTTTCTGGGTCATTCAAGGAATCTTCCTGGAAAAGTCACAGTGACACCACTCCCCCCACACACTTATGGTACCAACACTTGTGCTTTTAATCCAGTGCATCCTTCCTTTGGTTCTCATTTGCACCTCCTGTTTCGTAGGCTGCCTCCCACCTGGCTGTCTTCCTGTTTTATTGAGGGAAAGGGAAACCCTTCCACATGACACTGACTTCTCTCTCTTCACAGCACCACACACTCCTTTCAAAGTTCAGCTGGAAAAACCTTGCCATATTTGTTATTTCAGTTGTCATGTATGTGCTCAAGATAGGTTTCCTGACAATGTCTCCACATTCCTTGATGTTCTCACAGAAGATGAGTGCAGGCTGAGGATTCCTCTTCTCTGAGCATTTCTCACCCAGCTCCCTCTCAGAAAGTTGTCTTCCTCTCTGGAGATCTAGGAAGCAAGTCCATGCACATGATTTGAGGCTCCTGAAGCACCTGACGGTGCTGCAACAGGCTTCCAGGCCTTGAACACATTCAAGTGCACCCAACTTTGCCCCTGCTTTCTGCTCTCTGCAGCAAGACATGGAAGCATGGCCTCTGAAGTACAGTACCTGCTGCGTATCACAGAGCAGGAGAGGAACTTCATCCAGAGGGATCTGTGCCTCTGTATCTCAGATGGCATTTTCTGAAACAATCTTAAGCAGGGACAGTTCAAAATCTGAGCTGAGGGATAGACACCAGATCCCTTCTGAACTCCCAAACCCTAAATGAGGTTCGTCAGGAGAGCTTCCTCTCCAACACTGAAGGCTGATCTGTGTACATATCAGAGTGCATCCCTCAGAGGGAGAGGCTCTCATGCCAGCTTTGCTTTAAAGCTGTTTCTAGAGCACACCAGCCTCAGGCCAACAAGTCCATGTTTGTGCTTTAGTGACAACTCCTGTTCTTGAACTACTGCAGTTCGCAGTTTCTGTACTGAAGCTCAGGTTCTGCAATATGCCAGGAGAGACCTTTGGGGGCACCTGCACCCATCCTAGATTTCAGCTTCTGTGCTGGCACAGCAGAGAATGAAGATCACATCTAGTAAGTTTTAACAAATGGTTAAAAGTATAGGGCCCAGTGGGAAAGGGAAGCACTCCTCTCCTAGGTGAGGAGGGCACACCTCATCTCTGTCTCTCCTTATTACCACCTCTTTGGGCAAGAGGAGCTGTTTGGAGTGGTGACATTTCGGGATGTTTATCATCCTCCAGCAGGGAAGCAGAGCACTGGGCAGGACAGGCAGGGTGTACAGATACTATGGTTGCTGATGAACTTCAGGAACAATCACAGCCCTCTGCCTCTGTCAAAACAAACACAAGGTGAGGTAAGAAGGTGTAAATACAACATCCAGTGTAACAGGGATATCTATCCTCCCAGCTCAGGCAACAACCTTGCAGGCATCAGTGAACAGGTTCCTCAACCACACCATGGCTTTGGGCTGGGATATGGCCGAAGAGCTGCTTGTTCTATCTCTACTAGAGTCTTAGCTGGCAGATTTTATTTACGAATTAGAGAAAGTTTGTGACAGATTTTTTTTGTCTGCACGTAAAGTCATTATTTTAACTTCTTTGATAATTTTTTTAAAGAAAGAGTAGAAGGATGAGATCTGAGGATCAGATCTGTCTGGAAGCTCTGAAATGCAGATGAACTTTCTCCGTTTTCAAATTTCACAATAGCAGGAGTCCTATGCTAACCTAAGCACACTCTTCTCTTTTGGATGCCTGTAAATAAAAATTAGCAATAAGAATAGGTAGTTTTTATAATACCAGTCTTCCAAGATTGTTTTCAGGACTTTAACAAAGAAAAATACGAGATGAAATTAATCTCCATCTCCTGTTCTCAGAAGGCAAAGCCTGTGTTTCAAGGGTGTTTCAATACAGTCAGCAGGGATGTATGCTGTGATAGCTTTTGGCTGCTCTGTGGCAAGCAGCCACGCAAGCGATGTAATTAGAGATTAGGAGAGTACCAAATCCCACACCAAGGAATGTCTGCCTGACTCACATCTGCAGGATTTAAAGGGAAGGAGGGCTCTGGGAGGTCTTGGACTTAACTGGTTTGATCTGATCCTCAAGGAGGACTAATTGGCAGTAGGGAAAGATAGAAACATTCTTCCTATTGTGTCTAAGAACAGAAGATCCTCAGGAGAGCAATTTTGCCTCTTTTTTTTTCTCAGCACTGGCTTATCTAGATCATATCTATCAAGGTTCTGAAGCTCAGCAGCCTTGATAGTAAGAACCTCCAATATACTGTAGCCTTCATCAGAGATCTCAATTTAAAAGTTTAAGAGATGCAATCTAGCGATTTTGCTTGACTGCCTTTGATTGCAAGCAATTTACTTTGCATGTGTCTCCTGGAGTAGATGCCACTTGCCAACCTGACGTGTCAGAGCAGCTGCCCCACATGACAGACAGTGGTGCAGAGGGGATTGTGGTCAAACTGACTGCTAATGCAAACGCAAAGATCCTTAAAAAAGTGCAGGGCTGATCCAGCCAACAATCTGCGTTAAACCATTGGAGAGGGTGGTTTGGATAAAGGTACAAGTCCTGCCAGTGAATGAGTGGCAATGTCTTGATCTTTTAGACTTTCCTTTCCCACAACAAATGACTCATGGGGAGCCATTCTCATGAAACACCATAGCTGGTGCATTGCATTTCTTATGGAGGATGGCTGAGTGTTTGGCCAGGGAGAGAAGTGAGGACAGAAGTGCCCACCCATAAAAGGCACATTTGTGAAAACATCACATCCACACTGTGCATCTCCAGTGGAGCAGTCAGCCTCTCCTCTGACAAGTAGGCGAGGAGGGTCTAATCTATCTGAGTTTTTATAGGCCTGCCCGTCCTGTACAAAGTAAGTGATTCCTCCAGAGCAGTTAACTGAACTGTGAGTCCTAATGAGCTGAGTTTGGACAATCATAGCTTTAGGCAACTGCAGACTCAGCATGGGTGAGTGTGCAAAATGAGCTTGTTGTTGCTAGTGGATATCACAAAAGCACTGGTGACAAGAGGAGCTGCCGCCTAAGCACAGGTAGCTTGCATCATTTATATGTTTCTAGGATATCTGTAATATGAATAAAAAGCTGTCAGAGATGGTACAGGGTTTGTGCCCTGTAGGGGCGACAGGTAGGTTACCCCTAAGGTGGCACCAGCTGTCTGTGTTTAGATACGTGACTCCAGTCCCTTCCATCTGCTGCTGGGTGTGCAGGCACTGGGATTGCTTTGCACTATTTGTGTGGCTGCCACTCAGAGATGATGAGGTGCTGTGGAAATGCTGAGTGCATCTACTAGTGATGCACACAGGAGATCAGCGCAGGAATTGAAACACTCATGACTGCCTATACAAAAGCTGTCAGTTTTATTTCCACTGGTAGCGCTGAGCTGAGGTGTATATCGGGGTCAAAACTAAAAGCACTCCTGGCATATCTTCCAGAGTAGGACTAAATCATTCAGCATCCTGTGTCCTGACAGAGATATGAGTCATTTCAGAAAGAGCTGTGTACTCCTAAACTGGGATACTTTTATTCTTTTGGGGCAGGAATCTGCCATTGAGATCAGAGGGCATGGCCTCTGGACGCTTCTCCATCATCATTCTCTTTCTAAGAACATATCAATGATCTCTGATACATTTCTGCCTCACCCGCAATGGTTGCCATAATCCCCCATCCTGCTGCTGAACCTGGCTCTGTGAACTGCAAAGGCACTTCCCAGTGCTTTCACTATCTCTCCTCAGCAGCAGATGTACTCCTAGCTCTGGTAGAATTGGTACCAAGCACCTCCAGCTGAAAGAGTCTGTGTAGGTTCTGCTTTGCTGGTTCCTGTTCTGAGGTGCTCTAACCATTCCATCAGCCTTTCCCTGCTGCACCCACAGCACAGCTGTTCAGGCAGGATAAAAGCTGAAGGGGGATGCATGAAGCACTGCACAGGTGGCAGGGCTGCTGGGACAAAAGGTTGCCTGCAGAAGTGTGATCTTATTCCATGCTGTAGGACAACTCAAACACCAAAGGGAGTTTGGAGCTGGATGAAAACATGCAGGGGCAAGGAATTTGGCTTGTCATCAATACTGAGTGAAATGGGGGATTCTGCTGTCACTTTCCTCTCTGTCAGGCAAAACTCCCATATGGTCTTCAAAGAGGCTTGAATGAGCAAGAAATGCAGAGCATATGTGGATAAAGATGAGAATCTACTTCTTGTCCAAAGGGTGGCATGGTGAATTACTGGAGCAGTCACATATGCAGTTTTTGAGGAAATAATAGCAGAAATAAGAAAACAGGTACAGATTATTTGCCTTGCTAAAAACAATAAAGACAAAGATACTCACATCCTGGAGCTGGCTCCCTGCTTATACCTCTGCTCTGGGGTCTGTAAACCCACGCTTGCCTTCATTAACCAGAGTGGGCCTCTCAGTCCTTGTGTGCCAGACCAACACCTAGAGGGAAGCACAAAGAGTTCAGATGCTCTGAACAGCATGGAAACAATGAGAATACTGCACCCATTGGGTGGGATCCTCAGAAAAAGGAGGCTCACAGCTGTTTGAAGCATGTGATTCAAATGAATTGATCCTGGGAGACACTTCACGAGCATGTGAAACAGTGACAAGGAGGAGGGCTCATTCGAGAGCAAAATTCGAGACTCAACACTCTACCAATCCTCCTAGATTTTGGAAAAGCAATCTGGGCACAAATTGTACATCTGAGATTCTATATTAACATAAAATGCCTATCACTGCTCCTCAGCTCTCTCTGGACTTTACATCTGTGGAGAATTTAGCAGGCTTTGTCTATCTGTCTGTCCCACCATCATTTGGCACTGACATGTGCCAGCACAGGGCAGGCCCACTGGAAGGTGGAAGAGTGTGGCAGGAGGCTGTAAAAGCAGTCAGGACCCTGCAAGGACACTGTATCTTTGAGATTTCTTTTATTACTCACCTTTGTGCAGTTAGCTGCTTTGGGCTCCAGCCCATCCATAGTCACTAAATCCTTCAGCAGACTAGTTTCCTGGTAGCCTCCTTTAACTCCCTCCAGCTTGAAACTGGCGTGAGGCTTCTCCAAAATCAACTTGATGCTGATAGCAAATCCAGCCATGTCAATAGCAAAGGGACGATTAGGGTCAAAGACGGTTTTCCAGCCCACCACCTTCCCTGCTGGGCTCACTTTTGGGGATTCATATCGCAGCCCCCCAACGAAAGCCACTGGCCAGACTGAGACCCGCCTTGTGTAGCGCATCTGTGTGCCAGGAAGAGACAGGGCTATGAGAATTCCATCCCACCATGTTTGTCCCAACCCATTAGTGCACCATCCTCTGCTTTCATTGGCACCTGTCCTCCCCCATTGACTTCCTACACAGTCACATTGCTCTCGGCAGCACAAGCTCTAGTTCACCTGTGCTGCTGCTTGAAGAGCTACAGCTTCCACAGCCACGAGGCAAATTCTTAGCATGTTATTCTCTGAACAACAAACTCACTGCTTTCCTGTGCCTGCATTCAGTCCCTCAGAAGAATGAAAACCTCTGGTTTTCGCATCCCATTTGAACATTTACCTTTTTGTTATGGTAGAATTTTATCATTTTTGTAAATGCCAAATACTACTTTTACCAGACCTCTAGCTCTGTATTATCAACTCATTCATGCAAGTAATCTCCCTGACTGATTCATCTTTTTCCTCATCTATTCCCATTTCTCTCCCCACCTCCTGCCTTGTCTTTCCATCCATGGCTACTGCCTACAGGTGTGGGGGTTTATTGAAAATGTCAGAAAGGACCTGGAAGGAAGTAAGAAAGGATGAGCTTAACAGAGACCTAACAACTCAGATGCATAATTCTGCTCTTCGAGCGGCTTAGTACAATTTGGCTTAAATTGGTGACAAGAGACTTTACTGGATTTTTGCAATTTTACAATAGGCTTGGCATCTCACAAAAGCCAGGTCTCCAGTAGAAGTCTGGGCAAGCTTCGGTAATCCCAGAGGCATAGCCCTGGCTGAGATATGGAGAACTGGAGGGCGGCCAAGGAGTATAGGTGGATAGAAAGTCAGACAACTTTTCTATCATCCCCTACCCATCACACCTCTACAACAGTGCAGATTTATGACTTACCAGAAGTTTGTCTTCTGTGCTGATTTAAATTAGTTCAGCTCTCCCTGAGGAGAGGTATAAATTCTGAGGTCATATCCCGTGGTCTCTGGCAAGAGGAACTCTAGCTGGTGCAATGGTGTGTGAGTGGCTGTTCATATCTGCAGCCTATTGCATGGCAAATGTGTTCTTTGCCCTTTCAGCTTGCATCTGTCCTATACCCAGCTGCCACTGCATGCAGAGTGGGCGAGGTCTTTGCAAGTGCAACTGGGCTTAAGAGGCTCTGCAGCTCTATCCTGCTTTTCTGTCCCATGTGATTTTATGTCTCTTACCTCCTCAAAGAGCTCCAGGCTGTAGGTGTTATCATCATCAGCAAAATAGACTACGCCTTCTGGTGGTGTGGTGTTGCTGAAGCTGTCCCTCAGCCAGTGCAGCCCCAGGTTCCTCTGTAGTGTCCCCCTTGGGGTGTGGGATGGGATCCAGGACAGACCCAGCTTCAGGCTCTTGGGCGTCTCCACGTTGAGGTGGGTGAAGTTGAGCCCAGCCTTCTCCAGCAGGTTGGATACAAGGTTGGTCCTCCGCGGAGAGTCCTCCACCACCACCCAGTGCAAGTTCTGTACATGGAGGAAGGTGTTGGCCAGACGGGTCAGCTCAGCTTTCTGCACTGGCCGGGTGTACGTTGGGGTGATAACAAAGATGGTTGGCAGGGTGTCTGACCATGGGGGAGGCCTGGAGTACACATAATTCTGGATGATTTTAGGTGTTGCCCCTATGCTTTGCTGCTGCCGAGTGCATGATGGGAAGCCTTCTTCTCTCAGTGCAGATGTACCGTTCAAGAGAGCTTTAGAGGTCACGTTCTCGTCTGTCTCTTCTGGGACAAAACAAACGAAGAAAGAAGGAAAAAAAAGATGTCAGAGGACTAATAACTAACAGGCTGCCTTCTGTTCAGGGAGAGACACTTCTGTCTGGAGTTAGTGCTGCATCCTCTCTCCAAAGCCAGCATAAAGTGCATGTTTAACACACTCTTAAGAACAGTTTATATTCCTGCTGTCGGCAAACCCCAAGGGGGCCTTCAGGCAAATCTGTCTTTGTTCAACCCTTCCCATGAGAGAGCATCCTGCTGTGGGTTTGCAACAGAAGTCATCACAGCCACCAGCACACTGACAGCAGAACTTTTGTACTTACTTCTCAGCAGGCTGAGGTAGTGGGTGGTTGGGTACTGGTGCCACAAGGTTAGGAGAAGGGCCCATGGCAAGGCAATCAGGAGCGTGGTAAGAACGTTACGTCTCCTCAGCATGCTGCAGGGAGCTTCCACTGCCCAGGCATCTCTCTACCTTTCAGAAAAGAAAAAAGAGTAAGGCCTCCAGAATACCAGTCACCAAAAATGCAGGGAGGCATGACAAATGTTTGGTCCTGATCCAGCAAAGTGTTGTCTAACTTTACAAGGAGCTCCATTAATGTTTCAGGTCCAAACCATTATCCAACTTGGCCAACCCTGGTGCTATTGAATAGAAGCTTTTAGCTATTTCTGTTGCTCTAAAGAACCTCCCACTAGCCCATGATGAAACCAATGTCCTTAAGTTAGGGTTGCTCATGTTGCCAATTCTGAAGCCAGAGAGGACTGCTACTTGCCCCCTCTTTGAGGCTTATGTTTGTTCCTGAGCTTTGCGGTGACCATTTAATTTGCTTCTTTTGTACAACTTTTTAGAACTATGTGCAAGATTTGTGTGCCTGAATATGCAACTGGACAAAACAGTCAGATATCAGGCATCCTCTAAATAGCCAGCACCTCTTAACACTTCTGCAGTGTTTATTCATCCTCCTTAGGCATTGAGGCAATCAGGCATGTACGCTATCACCTACTAAGTGTTCCATGAAATCCCTGCCTTGGTCATTCCACAGTGCTGGTGATGCCTGCTGAATGTTTAATTATCCCACATCCCTTTCTACTTCTGGTTTGCAGTGTTTGGCCATTGCAGCATTTAGTTGAAATCACAGACTTTGGAGTACCCAACAGGCCCTACCAGGTCCTCCTGTTCTCCCAGGCTGAAGGCATTTTAAGGTAAGAGAGTCATAGCATCATGCTGATACAAAAGATTGAAAGGAGGTTCAAACTGGTTGGTTCTAAATTCCTGCTCTGCCAGGGATTTTTAAGTGTACTGAAGGCCAGTCAGCTAAAACCAAGGTACTCAAAGGGACATTTCATTCAAAAGCAACTCCTTGCCCAGGATTTGGGTCCAGCAGCTCCTCATCTGTCCAGAGGGGAAGGATTGCCTTGCTTCATCCTTAGAGAGTTGTGTGAGAAGAAATATGACAACTGGTCTAAAAGGGCTCTGCAGTGACAGCAGCCACAGGGTACTCCTGAAAGATATTAGAAGATGCCATTCTAAATTCGTCCTCTGGGACCTCTTGGTATCTGTCTTTAATTGTTTCTCTGATATTTCACCTTGGTGTCCTGAAAAAAACAAGGATCATGCAATTACAGGACTCATCAGTGCCCTACTACCAATAACTGTCAATCCTATTTCAGCCACACCTGACAGAAGACTAGCCTGTCTCAGCAAGTCCTCTGGTGAGCAAGTGAATGTTCGTAAGCCCTGTTAAGGAAATTATTTGAGCTTGCAACAGAAGCTCATTCCTTGTTAGACACCAGTGGTATCAATGCCAGACCAATCCCTTAGGGAAACATATTCCTACTGACTGCTCCCCGACCCAACCATTAATGGTGTTAATATCTAATGTTTCTTACCTCCTCACTCAGGAAACACTACGGTGCCCATTTCACTACATCCAAGCTACAAAAAACTGATGAAGAAGTGGACCAAGGAAGCTGTGTGGCCAGTGGCACACAGGAGTGTTTTGGTGATGTGAGCAGGAGCCTTGTGCAGCAAACATGCTGGCTCTGCTTAACTTCATTGCTTTTTGATGACTGGCTCTGGGGCAGGTACAACAGTGTCCTTTAAGCTTTAGTGCCAAAGGCACAGGTATTTGGTAAGCTACAGATCCAGGCTGGACACAGGGCAGGATGGTATTATCCACATCAGGACTGCTTTCCCTGCAGGAAATCTTTTCTCTTATCAGCGTAGCAGTGCAGAGTAAAGCTTCCCATCACTCACGGCTCTGAGAACAGAGCCACAAAAGAAATCCAAGGATTGCTATTAACAACTGCCGATACCTAGGCCCACTCAGGCCCTGCCTCAGGGTCATCACAGCTCCTTGCTTCCTCTAGTACGCTTGCAATTACAAATGTCCCTGCACCAGAGTCAGGCAGCCAGTGCTTCTTCCCTTTAATAAAAGGCCTTAATTATACAGACACAGTTTCTATGCAGCAGACCTGCTACTGCTGCAAACTCAGGCTGCTTCTGGAGGAAAGGAGAGGAGGAGGCAGCCGTGGCAGCCGTGTTACCAATAGAGCACAGAGGAGAATGAATCGGAGTTAGAAGAGTTTTTAACGAATTATTCCCTTTCTAGTTCTTTCTCCTTCTCCCTCTTCCATCCAGCCCTGTTCATGCTTCCCAAACACTGCAAACAAGTGGAGATGCTGACTTTGTGTGCAACTCCCCTGGTGCTCCATGCTCATTTATTTCTGCATGCACCTTCTCTCTATTGCTTTTCCAAAGCATGCAAGGCTGAAGAAGTTAAACCCTGCATAAAGCCCCAGGTAGCTTGTGAACATCATAGAGGAGCTGACTTCAATCCCATTTCAAAAAATTTCTATTGGAATATTTTATTTTCTTTTTAAAATGTTGTCTTGTCTGCCCCACTGCCACCCCCTGCTTCCATCATGTGTGCTCTTCTGTTGCTTTATATCTTCCACCTGCCTTTTCTCAGTCCTTCAGAGTCTCTATTCTTCCCTGTTTCCAGGGCTACAGGAATCCCCTGGCTTACTAATAATTTTAGCCTTTGTCTTCTGTCCTTACCCACAAAAAGGCCCTTTGCATTCTCTTAATGTCCACCCCTCATGGAATATTTCCCACAAAGTAGTCCATTAAAGCATCAGTCCATCCTTTTGGAAACAGCATCAAAATCCAGTCACATATCTATGCCTCTGGGTAGTCTGCTGATGGCCCCAGTGGGGCTGACAGAGGTTTACTGCACATATTTTTACCCCCTTTTTATAATTAAAACCAAAGTCTCCTAAGTGGCTTGGATTAATTGCATGCCTGCTGGCAAACATTACCATGTGTATTCTTGGCACAAACAGCTACCTTCCTTCTGCCTTTAACCCCTCTCAGAGTAGATCCTATTAAATGAGATTCCAGATCTGAAGAAAATTTTGTGATCATCTAAACCCATTTCCCACATTCATCTGGTAATTCCTGGGTTTAAGCTGTAGAGGGCACGGACCATCTCTTAATGTGCTTGTACAGTCCGGCACTGATCCCAACGGGAGCCTTTGGATGTGATTGCAGTACAAATATTATTGATTGTACTCTCTTGCTGGCTCTTCTCCTCCCTTGCTATTTCTCCTGTCCTGTCTATTACCTGTTCTCTTTCCTTTTCTTTTTTTCCCCCTAGTGTCTCCTGCAGCCCTTGTTTGTGTTACACACCCTTAACAACATTAGCTGAATGTTTGATGGATGCGTTCAATATGCTGCCTGTAGCCTTCTTGTAGCCTTCTTGCCTGTTTTCCAATTACACATCCCTCTCCTTAATTTCATCCATCAATCTTCCGTTCTCCATTAAAAAATAAACAAACACACAGAGCACAAAGCTGAGTATGATAGGGACAAAATGTTCCTTGTACTACTCTGGCTTCACACTGCTTTGTGTGAAGAAGGCTTCTCAGCTCCTGGGATGCAACACCATTCAGTCTCCATGTAAACTCCTGTGCTGATGCAGGGGGCATTATTCTGAAAGGATTCAAGAGAATACAATGAGAGAAGCACACAAGGGGAAGAGCTGGATTCCTCAGAATGGTGCTGAAGAGAAGCAAGATCTGGCTGAGGCTCAGACCATCGCACGTGATCAATCCCTTCATCTGTTTTTGGCTAATTACCAACAGGGTACAATTTGTTACAGGCAGGACAACCTAGATGCTGAAAGAGGGATAAGGATATCAGGATGCAAAATCACCCAGGCAGTGACTTTGTCCCTGAGCTGCAGTGTTTGAAAGGGGATGCTGGGTGAATGGGAGAAAGGAGAAAGTTAGGGAGAGACACAGCTGACTGGGGATTATAAGGCTGACATGTTCTGGTGCCTCTGATTTTCCTACAGCCCTGTTGAGAAGCTGCTCAATTTACATCCTTTTTGATAACTCAGAAATGGTTAGGATCACATGGGCTTTGGCAGTTCTCCTCTGAGGTTTTGGTTCTGCCCTCTGCCTGCCTGACCCAGAAGGATAACCACACCTTTCAAGAAGTTTGCTCTGCAAGAAAGGTGATGTTCCAGCCTCTGGTTCAGGGCAGCTTGCTTATCTGAGCCAGGCTTACAAGACTCTGAATGCTGGACCAACCCTTGCCTCAGGACTATATGGCTCTAGTCTGAGACACAGGCTCTAAAGATCCTTATCTTCCCAGAGGAACTAATTTCACAGTTCAAACTGTCCCTTGGGAACATCCAGCCATCTAGTGTAATGATTTTCTAGGCAAGCACCCAAAGCAAACGACTCTCAGGTAATGGAGCCAAAAGTTTCAAGAAACGCTCCCTAATCTTGTTTTGAGCCATGTTTGCAAGCATATCATTCTGTGTGTACCCTGGGAGGAGAGAGGAGTGGAGGGGGAGGAGACAGGGATGAGAGGAGCAGGACTGGAGCAAACGTGAAGGTAGCTGCAGATGACTCTTAATTTCACGCACCAAAGCTGTCAGTAAGGTTTTTGGTTTGTTTTGCCTGCATTTTTCTGCCTCTCTCCACCAGACCATAGCCACCTTGAGGAAGTCCATGCAGATTTCATGAGTTCCCTAACTCCTGGTGTGGGAGATGTGATGCTGAAGGCAGAGCAGGGAGCTTTCAATTATTAATGAGAGCGACCTCTCTTTAAACAAGAAATGCATAATTCATGGCAGTGCCGGTATTTGTGGTGAGCTGCACCGGCTCAGTCTCTGCCTTGCTGAAATGCACAGGAAGCCGCTGTCCCCTCTCTCCCCATTCCCTTGGGCCCATCAGAGCCTTCAGCTGAAACTACAATAGTGCTAAAAATTGAGAGAGGCCGAGATGCTGCAGCGCTTCCCCTTACCAGGCAGCTGCCTGCCTGTTTGAGATGTGCACAATAAAGTGGGAGGATGGATTCAAGGAACCACAGAAGTGGGTGGAATGGGTTATTGCTCTGGGATAAGCACGAGTCATTACTGTGCAAACACAGCCAAAACAGGGCATTTCTCAGTAGTGAGACTCCTCTGACCCCCAGACAAGTCTTCAGCAATGGCATCGTTGTAGGACAGAAAGGGTAGGCTAGATCTAAAGGACAGTGCCTGAGCGTTCACATCCAGCTGTATTTCTTGTGGCGGTGAGAAAGGGAAGGGAAAAGGCAGATTTGGTTTTCTGCTCAGAAAGTAGCAATTTCTCCCCTAAACTCTTCTGGAACTGGGTGACTGAAAAGCAAAGGGGGGAAAAAATTCTAGGAAGGGAAATGTTAATCATACAATCATGGACTGTTTTGGATTGGAAGGGACCTTAAAGATCATCTAGTTCCAACCCCTCTGCTGTGGGCAGGGACACCTTCCACTAGACCAGATTTCTCAAGTCCCATCCAACCTGGCCTTGAACACTTCCAGGGATGGGCTATCCACAACAACTCTGGGCAACCTGGCCCAGTGCCTCTCCACCATCAAAGTGAAGAATGTCTTCCTAATATTTAACCTAAGCCTACCCTCTTTCAGTCTGAGCCCATTCCTCCTTATCCTTTCACTACATGCCTTAGTAAAGAGTCCCTCTCCAGCTCTTTTGTAGCCCCTTTTAGGTATTTGAAGGTGTTTTGAGGTCTCCCCAGAGCCTTCTCTTCTCCAGGCTGAACAGCAGCAACTCTTTCAGCTTGTCTTCATAGGAGAGATGGATGGAAGAGGGAAGAGAAAGGCTCTGATCCCACAACTGGGATCTTGACCTCCTAGAAGCCCAGGCAATAGCAGGAGACTGCGGTTCTGTCCCAAGGTGTAAGAATGCTCTTCTGCTGGGGATTTTAATCATCCCTCTGCTGCAGACCTGGTGAAGGACTGCAGGCAAGTGACAACTGCAATCTGAATGAGGTGAGCACTCCCCTACTGCTCATGGGGAGAGAGGACAAAGAAAAATTAACTGAGTCCCCTGGAGAGACAAAACCCAGGGAACTACAAATAATAAAACAGTACAGGGAAGGATGGTGGTCCTTCCCTGCAGCAGGAGGAGCAGAACTACCGGCAGCTGTGTAGTTCCAAGGCTCAGCCCCATCAATACTCTGTCCCTTGGTGCACAGGCTTCTGTGGGGACAACTTCCCCAGGAAGTGAGTCACTCACAATGAAACAGCTGCCCTTCCCAAGCCTCTGCACCTTTTCCTCAGATGCAAAGAAAGGCTTCATCCTCTCCTACCAGCTCTGATTCCTTCACCATATGGGAGCACAGTTACTTCAGCTCAGAAACCAGCTTGTCCCTCAGGAAAACACCATGCACAACCCCCATCCCTCCACTGCCCACATGAAGCCAAGTTGAACATTCCTCAAAGCTTGGTCTGTAAACAGCTTGACACGGCACCTTTCCAAGGAGCATCCTTGTCCTAGACATGTGGCTTGTGTGTGGGAGCATGGACTGGAGGAGGGTGATGTTTTATACAGGGATTTCTTCCAAGTAAAATAAAAAACAAAATCAACAGAAAACAGAACAGAAACTTTGACAGAGCTAATTAAATCTGCTGGCTAGGTCCCATGGGAGCCAATACTTTAGAGCATGTGGCTCAGCCTGCTATCCCCAGGTAGATCAAGGGTATCCCGGCACTATCTGGGCTATCAGCAGGAATGGAGATAACCCAGTTTGACTACAGACTAGACCTTGAACTTGGCTGCAAAGCTCGTCCTTGCAGGGAGCATTCTGGAGCCTGAAAAAGGAGGTCTAACCCAGGCTATTTTTAATCAGCCCTGACCCAAATGTCCTTCATGATTGATCCATACAACCTGTCACCGCATTCCTGCCCCCTGAGCATAGCAAGGGTAGGCTGTGACTCAGAGAGACACAGCCCTCTGCCCCACCACAATTTCCCTGCATTGCAGAGCCATAACCCAGGGATGCCAGAAATACCCAGAGAAAGATTAGCAGCTCAGGCCCAAAGAGAAGCAGGGGGTACCAGATGTCTCCTGAGACAGCTAGCTCTCTCCTTAAAGACCTCTAAGCTTGGAGCTATCCTCTCTTGAAAGGGAATTCAGGGGCTTATTCAGACGTTCAGCTTCTCTTCCCTGCTGCAGAGCTCTGGCAGAACTGAAGTCCTTTTTAGATGCTGATGGCTATTACAGAATAATAATTCCAAATGTATCAGCATGAATCAACCCAATCTGCATTAGCCAACAAAAAAAAAAAAAAGCTTTTTTTTTTTTTTTCCAAGGAGGCAAAATAATTCTAAGGAAGCAAAAACAATAGTGGATTGTTCCAAAGTTTCTGTATATCTCATTCAGAGCTCTCCCTACTGAGTTAACAGCTGATGCCTGTTCAGCAGGAGTAGGAGCTGTCATTTTACAGCTTTTTTATAAAAGCAGAAAGGAAAAACCCATAGTATTTCCTACCAGAACATTTTCAAAGATGGAGAGGAATTACTTTTTCAGAGAAAAAGGCATTAGGCATTATTTGATGGATAACTACATTTCACAGGTGCTTGTTATGGGAGGAAAAAACCACATTGATCACGAGCTCCTTGTAAAGATGTGGGGCCCAAAGGCCAGTTTTGTTCCTCTGGTAGCAGCCAGGATACAGAGACAGACTTTGATCTCAGCTATGTGTCAGTATGACATCAAATGCAGACCTCCAGAGGAACATGCTCTCATTAATGCACACTCCTGATTTAGACAGCATGTTTTCCTCCTGCTTTCAAAGGCAACGTTGAAATGCTCTTCCCTGCTGGACTTCCCCATTACTCCTAGGGAGTGCAAAAGAAAGTAAAGGAGAAACTGCTCAGGCTGAAATCACAGTGCAAATGAGTGGGGCAGCAGTCATGCTGCTTAAAACACCAATGTAGATAAATATGTCTACTGTCTTCCCAAAATCTGGAAATACTGGCTTTTAATGGTTACATGTGTGTACTGGCCTGCTGAAGAATCAGAGTCCTGATCTGTTATTGTTGTGGGCAGAGAATGAGTGCAGTGTGAAGGCAAGAATCCCCCTGAGTTTTTATTTGGGAATGCTGGCTGAATTTTGTGATCAATAAAAGCAAACAGCAACTTTGTGTGGAATGTTCTTGTGGGTGGCTGCTCTATATAGATTAAGACAGAGAGGACACTGGGCAGCACGGATGCCACATCATGCAGGTGTTAGTTGTGTGAGATTAGAGAGAGGAGAAACACCCCTTTGGTGTCTTTGATGGACATTTTTGCTGTTGCAGCTCTCTGAGCTGTGTGAAATATGCTCACTTTGTAACTGCCTGAGGTGGTCCAAAATGCTAATTCTGATTTCTTCCTCCAAATAAATCATCAGCACTCATTATATTTGCCACTTGCTGTGCTGCATCTAAGTGTCATGCGGACACTTTTAGAAACAAACGTGGAATGGATAAATTGGCACCGAGAGAATTGTCTTTTGCGATAGACATACGTTATGGTCCACTGCTTGATTTGTACCTTAAATGCCACAGCTCATCTCTATATCTTGGGCTTGATTAAAAGAAACACTAGAATGAAAATTAGAGTCTGCAGACAGTGTTTATTTTTCTGCCTTCTGCATGTGAAATAAAAAGGGAAGAAGAGAGCAAAAGAAAGAAGGGGCAGGAAGCTGATGGTCAATGTTCTGCTAGGATTGTCTTGCTGTCCTTCCCTGTCCTAACAGAGAAGCTGTTGACTATGGACTACAGGCAGGCCACATTCAAATTAGGTGCCAAGGTGTTTGAGATCAAGAGACCTATGTGCAATTCCCACCTTCTGGAAATGCCAGGGGAGCAATATCTAACTTTGGCACTGGCAGCAGCTGCTAGTATATATCCGTGTTTCATGATCAGAGTAAGTTTTATTTTGTAAAAAAAGCAATGGATGCATTTGGGTGAACAGAGGGAGCTGAGGTGTAGCAAAAGTCAAATGTCCCTTTCTAGCAACAACCCAAGCCTATCAGAAAAGAAAAAAAAAAAAGATATGGGTTTTGGTTTCTGTTTTTCCATGTCTTGCATGGAAGTTAAAATGGAAGAGTCTGTTGGGAAGGCAGGGAAGGCTGTGAGGGAATTGAGGGCAGACAAGCTCACAGCATGAGAGACAAACTGCTCTCTCTCTTACAGTGCAAGGGGCTTGCCATAGGGCTTGCTTGTATAGGGATTGCTCTCTGCCATGCTCCTTAATTGCACTTGAAAGCAGCCTGGTCTGAAAGTGTCTTTGCATGCAGAGTTGATAAACCTTCCCTTGGGAGGGAGGTCAGCCTGTGCTCTATTGTACTCGTGGGCTTATCTGTGAAATTGTGTGCTTCAGGCTGCCCTAGGCCTGGATGCAAAAGGGGGTTGATAGCACCCCCCAGGCTGGTGAGTTGCCTGCTAAATCTGTTTGCTGAGATTGGAGTATTGTCTTTGCACAAATACAAGCTCGATAACCCTGGGAGATGTGTCTTCCCAGTTCTTACACCTCTGCAAGAGTCTTGCAGAATGTGCTGGGCAGTGCTGTCCTCCCTACCTTACTTCCACATTCATGGGCTGCCAGTTGGCCTTGGACAGAATAACTGATGAATAACTTCTGGCTGGAGGGGGAAGATGAACTAGGCTTTTTTTTTTAACCTTTCTCTGCAGTTTGAGAGCACTTGGATGTTCAAAGGCAGACCAAGTTGGCCTGGAAGATCAGGGCAGACAAAGAGTGGTTTCTTGTTAAAACCAGAAATGGGCTGCTGCTGTAAATCTGAAAGGTTGATATGAATCTCTCCTGATTCTGGGGATGAATCTGGCTCCCTCCTTGTTCTCAGGAAGGAAAGTTCTCTCTGGTTATGAGGATCTTTGTGGAGGTCAACAAGCCACGTTAGGTATTTCTAGCCTTACACATGCACGTATGAACTACATCCATCCATTACCAGTTCCGCAAAAAAATACCCCTGAAGGGCCAGCAACAGCTTCTAGGCAGAAGAAACATCCAAAAACTGCTTGGGAAGGAAGAAACTGGATTTTTGCTTCTGCTGCTGTAACTAATTTCTAGGCCATTTGTGTTTGTTCTGGTCCTCACGTTAGGACTCATATTTGAGTTAGGAAATGAATACTTGGTATCAGATTTTATCAGTCTGGTAAGTGCAATGCAGAAGGGAGTATACAAAAGCAGAAATCTTGCCTAGTGACTATTTTGCACCAGTGTTTAACATTGGTTAATGTTGGTTTGACTTCAAGAGAGCTACAGTCCAAGTGGGGCTTGGCATGGCATGGCTTGATGGACTTTGAATAAAACTTGCTGAGATGGCAGCTTATCTACCACTGAACAGGAACTGGTGTTGACAATAGGGTCACAACAGCAGCAGTCCTCTGCAGCACCTCCAGAAGAGGCTGCTAGGTGGGAAGAAGTGTGCAGAGTTTGTCTAGCAGGCTGACATGACTAGGAGCACAAGTGGGCAGACTGGTCATGATACAGGAACAGTCTTGGATTTATTCTCAACAGGGTGACAAGAGAGGCTCTTTGAGGTGGTAAGAGCAATTTTAAATTATCTTTTCCCAAAGACTCCTTTGGGGTAAACTATATTCACCCCTAAAAGTCAATACAGAGGTCAGCAACGATGATCTTAGCAAAATGCTTATTGGTGTCCCTTTTAATGGAGCTGCTGAGTGCTTATAGAGTAATGAGAGATTTATTGTGTTTTCCTCAATGCTCCCAGGATACTATTCTAACATAGAAGTTAGAAACTTCACTTTGGCTGGGAAAAAAAATCCCTCCTGTTATAATTGGATGACATGCTGCTGAGCACTGTAGGTTTGAGGAAAATAGGAAACAGTATGAGAGTTGCTAACCAGAATGGGAAACACACTGGGATTACTGGAGAAGTTATGGGGAAGCCTGTGGGTAGCTACAGTTCAAGAGGTGGTGGTATCCCATGCTGGAGGGCAGACATATGAGTTAAGGCAGAGCAGGGGACTGGACTGGAGAGAGCACCTGAAATAACTAATTGTTCACAAAACAGAAAATGTAAGAGGTTGTGGGAATGGGATGGAGGAGGTGGTTCCAAGGGCAAAAAGAAAACAAAAATAGGCTAGGGGAACAATGTTGACGAGGCTGAGATCTGCCACTTAATAACACTTGACAGAATGCAAATAACTTCTCCTTTCTAAAGATCTGCCAGGGGATGCCTCAGCTATCTGGGGTCAGTGATTAACACTCCTACCTCCTTTCCTATTGCTCCACAGAGACGAGGAGCTGGCAGGCATGTCTGGGGGAGGAAAAAAACCTTGCTGTGGACCATGGAGCAGGATTTGCCAGCTTGCCTCTGACTGCTCTGCCCAGCCCTGAGATACAGCTCAGCCGGGCTCACGTTTGACTTCAGCAGACACTGCTTGTGGGCTTTGTAGAGGTGCACAGGGATAATCAGGATTTGGTTTCTGTTTGCTTGCTAATTTCAGCCCCTGCTGTGAGATTTTGTTTCTGAGGATTCTGTATTAGCTTTAATGATTAAAAAATTATTTCAATGCTTAGTGAAGAAGATGCATGATCTATCATTGAAGCCACTTAGCAACAGGACTCATTAAGACATGTAATAATACAGAAAGATATTCTTGCCCCAGCGCCCTCTTGGAATGACTATCCACTCATCTAAACAAGATGAAGGTCTTTGCAGGCCTCCTCTGAGGCCAGAGGATAAAGCAGTCAACTGTGAAACAAGATTTCTTGGTTCTTCTTCTGGCTTCAACTATGCATCAGTATGCGGATCTGGGCAAATCATTTCACCTGCTTCAGTGCCTCAGTTCCCCCACAGGTAAGATAAGCACAGCAATGTATAAGCACTCTGGGGAAATGACTTTCAAGTGCCTAAGCTCATTAGAGAAAAAAAAAAAAAAACAACCAGTGCAGAGAAAAAAACTGTCTCAGCCCCTTGCTGGTAGTTTGTACTAACCACACGGTTCACTTTGTCCTCTTGAAGCCCCACATACAGTTAACTAATTAGAGAGGAGAAAAAAAGCTCTTCTCCTAGCTCCTTACCACCTGGTGGTTGCCAAGCACAGATGTTAAAACTTGTCATTTGGCTAAAAAGAATTAATTTTAGGCAAAGCATTTCTGGTTATCTTTCAAGGAAGGAAAGGGTCTGCCAGTTCTGGGGCAGGATCTAATTTTGCTCGAAAGGAACACTGTTAAATACCACATCTGAGAGGAGAACAGTAATACTGTGTGTTTTTTTCCCAGAGTCATTCACTGAATCTCTCAGGCAGCAACATTCTTAGGAGGAAAAACAGAAGTGGGGTGGAGGAAGCAGGTGTAAGAGCAGACATTTCAGTCCACAATGAAAAAGCTGAGGCATTCCTGATTCTTTGGCTTATATGCAGGACAATGACCTTCATACCTGGGTGCACAAGCCTTGGTCACACCATAGTGTGGGATAAGGGTAAGGGAAACATAAATGAAAGGAAGACAAGGGAAGAAAAATAGGTGTAGGTGAGAAACTAAGGTGTGACTGAAAGTGATTCCTCAGGAAAGGAAAGAGAACAGAAGAAATTAAGGTTAATGGGAATGCAAAAGTCAGAGAAAGGAGGAGGAGGAATGAACAGGGGTGAGGGAGCAGGAGACCGAGTGGGACAGCAAGCAGGAGGCACAGTCAAATCATCTGAGTGCTCTCTGAAGAGATTGCCTGTTTTGTTTCTGCCTTTTTTTCTGTGTGTGATGTTGCCTTAAAATTGCAGGAATGTGGCGGCACAGCACTGGTGCTCTGATTTATTAATTCTATCCCGTCCCACAAGCCCATAAAACAAAAGCATCTGTGTTTGCTCAAGAGAAAACCATGAAGGGCCTCATTCACATCAGAGGTGGAGAGAGAAGCTGGCAGATACAGGAAAGTCATCGTCTCCTCCTTCCTTTTCACCTTTGTGTGGATTTGGGCTGGGGGAAGGGCCTCGGGAGAGAAGGATCCAGGGGATGAGGTATCAGCAGGGAGAAAGTTAAGATCACCCTGGCATTTGTGCTGGAGAAAGTGGAGGGGAGACGCAACGAACACAATGGCTGGACAGTGAGGAAGGCATCCCAGCACAGCAGAGAGGACAAGATCCCTTGCTGCCACCCAGGCTCAGCCAGCACTAGTCTCTGAAGTGGCACTTTGTGCAGTATTACCCCAATGAACATCAGTCCCATTGCTATGGTCACAGTCAGGGCTTTCATGAAGCCTAACACTGTTGCCTAACCCATAGCTATGGACATAACCATAAAAAATAAATTAAATCTGCCAGTCATGGGAAAAGTACCCCTTTACAGCTGTTTCTATCTTTCAGAATGAGGGAGGGTCAGGTCGAGATGAATGTTAACTATTCTACTTTAACAACTGGGGCATGAAGGGGGAGAGGAGCCAGCAACCTCTACTCTGGCCAGGCAAGCATCAACTGTGCTGTTTCTATCAAGAGGCACTGGGAGATTTTTGTTGGGAGTAGAGGACCTTGTTAAAACCCTGCCCTTAAGGACAGTGTCTTTAAAAGCCAGGCTGCCCTGCAATGCCCCAGGGGAATGTCACCTCAGAGTCTGCAAGTAACTGCTGCCTGCCTGGCCCATGGCTTTTCCTCCAAGTTCTCCTACACAAGGATTGCGGAGGAGCAATCCTGCTTTGCTTAGCAAATCACAGTTCCCATGTGCCCTGTACTCCCACACACAGACCCACTGTGAACTTACACAGCACTGCTGCTCTAAAATCTTTTATCCAGAGCTGAGATTGCCCGACTGCTAACCCTGTTCAGCTCCAAGTTATCCCAGCACTTTGTTGGCTAGAGGTTGGCTGTACTGGGAATAAATGCCCTTGCTCTCATTGACAAGGGGTAACATCCAAAGAAAAACATTTCCTTTTGCAATGCAGCATTATTCATAGACCAGCACCACATAAAGTTGCCAGGAGGCTGGCAGTCTGCTAAAATCCACAACACGGGCAGGGGAAGTGGCAAGGTAAGCACCACTGGAACAGCTCAAATCTCAGCAGAAGTTAACCTGAACCCGCTCCAGCTGACAAAACCCAAACCTACAAGAGCTAAGTGTCAGCACACAGGCTGGAAAACACAGGGTTTTTGCTTCTGCCTGGAAACAAAAATATGCCCCAGTGATCTTCATTTGAACATGTCTGTGTCCTTTTGTACTTTGTCTTATGTTGATCAGTGTTGTGGGTTTTGGAAGGTATAAAAAATCCTGTGCTAGAGAATGTGAGAGGTTCAACCGTGAAGATTTAGATCTATTTCAAGTGGACTGCCCTGTCCAGTGATGAACAACCTACGATCCATCACAATTTCTCCTCTTCCTGAATCCTACACTCAGCACCAGCAGCATCTTGTAGCAGACTTCCTTATGTCACAATGAACAGCATGAGAAAATACTTACTTTTATCATCAAATTGCTACCTTTCATGTTCTCCTGAATGCAGCCCAGTTCCTGTACTGAGAAAAGACCTGTAGAGAAGCATTCATTCTTCTCTTCTTCTCTCTTGATTGCTTTGTTTTTTACCCCAATATCTCTCTTCAGATATATTCCTGAGCTAAGTAACCCTGTCTTAAGGAATCTCTCTATGTGAACCAAGCATTAGTGGGATTACCTGATCAGAGTAGGGACGAAGAGCAAACAAAATCTGAAGGTCCCTGTGCTGGAGCTGTGAATCCCAGTTCTGTGTCTCAGACCTGGGAAGCTGTGTCTCATGAGGAAACTTAGATCACATTTCATAAATCTCAAGAATTTGCAGAGTGCAATGTTTTCATCTCAGGCGGAAAGATGTCAGACAGCCCCCCACACTGTGTGGTAAAAAAGGCAGCAAGGCAGTTGATTGAACACTTGGGAACATTGGCAAAGTAGATAAATTAGAGTTTTAAGGAAAGGCCTTTGGGAGCACTAATGTCACATGAGAGCAAGCAGAAGAGAATTCAAGCTCTTAATTATGAGCCTGAACACTCTAAAACAGTATGAAAGATTAAAGGACCAAGTTTTTATGAGTGTGCTGATCATGGGTTGGGATGTGGTCTGGAGACTTACCCCAGCCTGGAGGAATCAGTGGGGTCTGACCAGTGTCCCTTTTGAAGAACTGGCCTTGGGCACCCAAGACAAGGATGCTGACAGCCACAGGTCTCGTCCATGCCCTGTATTTATTATCTCTTGTGGTACTGGTAGGTTTTAAATCGCAGTCCTGTTAGGCTTAGCTGCTTCCCAGCAAGTGCTTCCCAGAGATGCAGGGGCCTCTTGCCTGTGAGACAGATGATCTGGGGCTGTCTCAGCTCTGACGCGATGAGCTATCGTGTCTCCCTTGTAAAGAGGGGGTAGTCATCCTGACAAACAGCTCTGTATGTGGGCAGGGAGTGCTCTTAATCACACATGCGGAGTACTTGGAGATCTCGGGATGGGAAGCGGTACAGAAAGGCGTAATGCTTATTATTAGGCAGAAAGGCCAGGAGCAAAAAGGGCAGATTGATTTTAGACTCCTCCAGGGCCCTGAAGGTGTGTGGGACCCAGATTCCAGTCTGGCTTATTATCTCCTTTTTAGGCTTCTTCTTTTATTAGGAACAATTAGATACAAGGAGGAAGGGGACAGATATCATCTTTCCTGTGTACATCCTGCAGAATAATTGCAGAGCTTTCTCAGAGCAATTTTGCATGCTCAGTAAAGGGCATCTTTGAAGCCTATCAAATATCTCATCCCTTGTAGGCATACATATGAATGCTTGCAGCACACACCTTTATTGCTCCTAAGTACTGTGAACTTGGAAATACCATTGAAAGTGCCCACAGAGAGGAAGAAGAGGCCTTGGAAGTAGTTCCAGGGGGTGGATGGAGTTGTGGTGTGGCTTCTTATGATTGGAACGGGAACATTGCCTCCCGAGGCATTGGAGGAAAGCAGGTGACTGCGCCCGCTGGAGTTAGAAAGGCACTGAGAAACACAGGGATGTGCAGAGCACTGTCATTGGCAGGTGATTACCGTGGTGAAGAGGGGAGGAAAGCCATGTAGGGGTACAGCTGGAGTCAATCCAGTCCAGGCTCCTGCCAGCAAGCTGCCTGCTAGGTACGACTTTGATCTTGGACACTAAAGACCTCTCCTGGCCTACTGCTGAAGCAGAGGAAAGTTCCCTGCCAAAAAGCACCTTTACCAGTGCTTCATAGGCAGGAAGAAAGAATGCTGGGTACACAGGAGACACAGCCTTGAGCTGTCCAGTACAACCTTGGACACTCTGCAGGGAAGATGTCATTAGAGAACACAGGCACTAGGCACCAAAATATTCCCAAACCATGGAAAGAATATGAATTTAAGGGCTGTACGTTGTGGAAGTGTTTGCTCTCTCGCGTACATTTAGCTGCTGTATAGCTCTGTACAGCTCCCTAGGCAACAGTCTTCCCAGATGACATTGTAACAAATCCCAAAGGTGCGGGAGCTTCCCTCATTAAAACCCTTGCCGCGGGAGCAAGTGCCCTCAGCCCAGCTGCTTTCTTTCTATCCTGTGGCTGTTAAAGTGTCATGCAAGCCAGGCTGAGGCCCTTTGTGGTAAAGGTGGCTGCATTTCATCTGTGCTCTGTGTCAGCAGGTTGAATTGCTTTGAGATTGCAAGGTTGCCCAGATGATTTCGCTGTTATTACCATTATTATTACTATTGTTACCACACTGAAAAAGCCAAAGAAGAGCTTTAACTTGGTCTCACCAGATTCCTGAAACACATGATAGGACGTGTTAACCACACATCTACCACTGTACATTAACTGCTCTGTGGAGCCTTAATTCAAGGCAGACTGAAGTGCCCTGAGAGCAACACCAAAGTCACTCCTGGGAGGGACGGGGGGAGGGAGGGCAGGAATCACAGTCATGGAGCTCCTGGCCTCACACTGGGCAGGCACAGCGTGCACTCAGCTACTGGCACTCACGCTTGCTCTGTATCCCTGGTGTGCCTGCCAACAGATAGATTCCAGGGAACCATGGAGCAGGCACCAACCAAACATGATGGTGCCCCCACATCCTGTTCCAGGGCACGGAGAAAAGGGGATTGGCAGCATGCATGGCTGCAAACAGATGTAACACAGGTTGTCACACATAGCTCTGCCAGTGGCCTCCTCCTGCCCTGTAACCCTCTCTATTGCCTGAGACTGAGGTCCCCATAATCGTCTACTGAGGAATCACATTTTGGAATAACGATGGCCTCTCTTCTGTGAGGTTTCTATCCTGCTGTCTCTGTGCACCTGTCTCCCAGCTTGTGGAAGTGCTCTATCGCCCTTGTTCCCAGTCCTGTCTGAGGCTAGTGAGGTCAATACTTCTGCTGGCTGTCCAGAGGTACAAGGCGTGAACCTCCCCACTCATTTTCCCCTTTTTGCACCTGATGAGATTTAAGCCCAAGCAGAAGTGGGTGATCAGACTCATGTGTGAAGCTGCTGTACCTTGCTACACTCTCTGCATATGTGCTTTGCACAAGGAAGCCTCCTCTGGGTCCAAAAGATGAGCTGAAAGCACCTGCAGGGGCTGCATTGCTCACTCCCACTCAATTCTTGAGCTGTGTGGACGTCAAGTTATCGGATGGGTATTCATAGCTTGTCATTATTGCTCTGCTATGGTGATGTTTGGTGCTGCCCTGCTGATTCCAACACCCCTTCTCTCCAGTTGCACAGAAAATGCCCCTTGGCAGGTTTCCCTAAGGAGTTACTGAGGATCTGGCTGCTTCTCTCCAGATTTTCAGCACCTTGAGGGGTTTCTCTCTGTCACGCATTAGCTGCTGAGCCTCCCCCTCTTCTCCCCTGGCCCGAGGCTGGCTGGGTGAGTGGCTGGAGCAGGAGGATGAAAAAAAGTGCTTTCCAACTCACCTAGCAAGATCCACCCCAAACTGCTCCAGAAAACCAGCAAATGCATCCCTCGGTATATGCCCGTGTGCGAGGTAGGGGTAGAAATGGGCAGTCTTTCCCCAGATCTCCTATTCTTGCCCTCTCCCAATCCACCTCTCCAGAGCCCCTCACCGGGACGCCCACTTGGGGTCGGTTCCCAGCGAAGCTACCTGTGCCTGCACACAAACCCCCTTGTCGCCCTTCTGTAGTTTGCCTTCTCCGGTATTTGTCCCCAAGAGGCACAATAAAACCTCTCCGGGAGCAGTGGCGTGCCCGGGACCCGGTTTGGGTACCCTTGCCCGGAGATCCCGGCGGCGAGATTCCCGGGTGGACACACACCAGGAATGGGGGCATCTCCCCACAGCTGGAAAATTCCAGCCTGGGAGTGAGATGTCGCTCCCCTGGAAGGTGTGGAGGGATGCAAAGACAGGGGTTCCCCGTCAAGCGCGGAACCGGTTCGGGCGCTAAGCAGGGACGAAGTTCGGGGATACAGCTGCCGCTCGCTGGGCAGGGCATCCCTCCAGCGCCAAGCGCGGGGGACCGCAAGGTCACGGCTCGGCGCTGCTCCCACCCCCAAAAGCCCTGGTGCCCGAGCGCGGAGTCACCCGCTTACCTGGAGAGATGGGCCGGTCACGGCGGAGATGCCGGGGCGCCGGGCGCGGGGCGGCACGGCGCCGGGGGCTGCCGGGGGAGCATCGCCCGCCGCCGGGCGGAGGCGTGTCCTCCCTGCGCCCTGGGAACAGCACCGGGACCGGGACTGGCCCGTCGGCGCTGCCGGCGGATGGCGGCGCCCGCCTTCAGACGGCGCCGGCGATGCGGCTACGCGCGGCGCGGAGCCGATTTAAGGCCACCCCGTGCCGGGGGTGGGGGGAGCGCCGAGGGCCGCCGGCAG
>VXBQ01011162.1:263017-279231 GCA_013400175.1 Phainopepla nitens | reverse complement strand
TAAGGGGCGAGCGCGGAGCCAGCGAGGGGGGAAGGAGCGGCGAGGAGGAGACCAGAGCTGGGAAAAGGGGGAAAGGCGAGCGGAGTCGGGCACGGCCGCAGCGCTGCCCCTGCCGCCCGCAGCGGGACCGGGCACCCTCGAAGCGGGAGGGCTCCCTGCCCCGGGACGGCTGCTGCTCTTCCTGCCGAAGGCGAGGGGCGGGTTTTTTTTTTTTTTTGCCCGTCCCGAGGGTCTCTCTTTGCCGCTGACCGGTGCTGGGGTGATTTCCCGCTCTGGCTGCTTCAAGAAAGAGACACCTGCCATGGCTACAGCCCGTGCGGGTTGGCTACCTATAACGCAATCTAGGAGTCACAGCCCGAACCCAGCGGCCACAACGCTTCTGAGATTTGATCCCCCCAGTTGCTGCTTGATGTGTGCACCGCCACTGCGTGCCTCAGTTTCCCCGAGATGGCATGATGGTGATGTTGGTGCAACCACTTCCCACTGCAGCAGCCGCTGGGCCATTCCTTGCTCTGGCCACAGCCACAGCCAATCCTTTGTCTGGCGGCCTCTGCTTCGGAGCAGGTTAAGTAGGAGCAGAAGGCTGGCCCGCTTCAATTTTCCCCTGCCTGCCTCCCTTAGGAGCTGTCTCTCGGCCAGAATAAAGTCACCATGCTGCTTGAAGGGGGGTGTGAGAAGCAGCTCTTCCTTCAGGCTCCCAGCTGGGGTTGGATGCACAGAGGGCAGAAGTGAGGGCTGTCACACCTCAGCCCTGCTCTAGGACACTTCTTGCACTGGGCTGCACAGCACACATCTATCCCTCCCTTACCCTTCTGGGGGTTGTGACTGCCATATTGCAGGACTTTCTCCTGAAGAGGTTTCAGCAAAACAGCTCTCAGCAAACCATAAGGCACAGAAGGTAGCACAGTCCCCGGCTCAGATGGGGACTTGATCACATTTGGCTTCAGGTAACAAAGCTCCTGCCATGGGATGCAATAAGCAGGGCAAAATATTTTGAGGTCCTTGGCTGGCAAGTGCTCTTGGAGGACAAGAGAAGTCTGTCTTCTCAGGATAGCTGGCAGGTTTTGGCCACGTTTCTTTCTGGAGCAGGCATTTCTGAAAACACATTGGAAAAAAGACATCAAGTGACATTTTACATCCCAAATGACATTTACAATGTGGAACACAGAGGCAAAGCCAGTACAGGCAAAGTAGCAGGCCAGTGCCAGTGCCTTTGCTCACCTACTTCTCCCTTTGCCAAGGGGACATTCCCAGCATTGTGTTCAGTGCCCAGAAGGACTACGGCCATGCTCACCACTACTGTGCTTATGGCTGTGCAGACCCACTGGCTGTGTCCTTCTGCACCTCTCCCCCAGCTAGAGCAGGGCACGAAGTGCTGCTCTTCACCAAGTGTATTGAGGGATACTCTTATTCTGCCCTGGCATCCTAGACTGCCATTAATGCTAGGATCCGTCCGTCCATCCATCCATCCATCCATCCATCCATCCATCCATCCATCCATCCATCCATCCATCCATCCATCCACCCGTCCTCAGTGCTGGAGGCATGAAGTGCCCGGGTTGCACAGTCAGCCCAGAAAGGTTCTGTGTGCTTGTGGATGAAAGCCAGCATGTGGGTGTCAGGAAATGGTGAGATGCTTCCACACAGATGGCTCAGCAGCAGCCTGAATTCCTGTTGCACTACTGGCAGAAGCATTACCCTGCTCCAAGAATGAGTTAGCTGGGTTGTTCCAGCTCTGCAGCACCTTGATTTTAGGAAAATCCACACCAAAGAAATTGATTGTCTATGGCATTAAATCTTTCAAAATTCCCTGGGATAAGGCAGAGACTTTATCCTCCTGTGGCTGGGGAAATAATTTGGAGAGGAGTTAATTGACTGATTATTAACCACAGGCATCTTGGGTGGTGAGTGAGCTGCAGGCAATCCTTGGGTGAATACCCTAACCCTGAGACCTCCCTAGGAGAGGTTGGTTAAGGACTTTGACTTCTGGGGTTCTCTCTGGGGTGCAAAAGCATGAGGAAAAGATGAGATCCAAGATGAGATGAAACTCTGGAAGCCCAAACCACTCAGGATTTGTTTACTCATGCTCCAGGCTCTCCCTTTTTATGTCCACAACCTTTGATATGGCTGTTTCACTGCTACACATAGAGCCACAGTTTAGTCAGCCTGTCCTATGGTTGGACTGGGAGTGCTGAGAGTCAGCAGTGCAGAAGATACTTCCCCTTATGTCACAGTTGGAGCTGGCTCCTGGCAAAAGCTGTACGCCTCTGCAGTGAGACTCAGTTCTGGGGCAAGTGGGTTTGTGCAGAGATATTTTTCTTGGCTAGAGCATCCACAGTAGATTTTTTTGTAGGGGACAGTGGAGTATCCAATGTGCTACAGTCTTCTTTATCCCTCCTAAAGGCAGTGGCTGGGGCAGTCTCTGTTCCTAGCCACATGGCCATGGAGTTGCTGCCCTGATAAGACCTTCCTCCTTCCACTGCCACCACATCTCTGTCCAGCACAGACAAATGCAGAAATCCACACTGCAGTGCTCTGGGTGGCAGCTCTTCCCTGGCATGCTATACTTTCCTAGGCCATCTGCCCCTCTCTCTGCCCACACTTCCTCCACTGAAAGTACAACATGGTGTGAAACTCCATGAAACCTACATCCTGAGGTTGCCACTAAGCTAAGTTCCTTCCCAAGTGATAAGTACTTCGAGATCCTGGGAGAGATACTGTTTGAGAGGGTAGCTTACAGTTGCAATCTCTGTGCAATTTATTCCTGCAATTTGCTTTTCTTGCTTTTTCACTGCCATGCCCTAAGGGGCCTGATGCTGTGTCAGCCTTGAGGCAGACCCACAGACCACATCCCTGAATCTTGCAGCAGTAAGTCACAGGAGAGGAAACACTGTGGAAAATGTTCACTGACCCGTGCTGCAAAGGAGAAAGCTGTGCCGCAATGTTGTGAGTCTCCCGGGGTCCTACTCCATCTGAGCTGAGTGGCTGCAGCTGCTCCCCACTCTCCTGACTCACCCCTCCTGTTGCAGCTCTTAGAAGCAATGCATGGTACAGTGTGTGTCTGAGGCACCTGATAGGATTGGGGGAGAGAGTTGTTCATGCTTCCCACCCTTCCTTTTGATAGGAGATTTGGCTACAGGGCAGCAGGGACCTGGCTGGTGTCCTCTGCTATGGGAATGTGTGTGGTGCTGTGCTGTTGGGACCGTCTATTCACAGCTGTGCTGGGAACTTGCCTCTTCAGTGCCCTCAAGGCAGGAGAGAAGCAGAGAACAGCCATTGCTGATTCCCAGCTGGCATGGTGTATTTCACAAACAAAAGGTGAGGAATAGCTGGCAGCAGCCCTGGAGAAAGATACACAGGGGATGTGTATTTGGGAGGGAAACCTACTGAAAAGGTCAGTCAAGAGTCATGCCCGCACCTGACTTGGCCTGCGAAGCATTGCTAGGTAGTGGCATCACACAGTCTCTGTAAATACAAATCTCAAAACACTGCACACACATACTAAAGTGAGTAAAACCTTCCCTGTGAATTGGGAAGGTGGCACCCTTTCTGCTGAGAGGGAGGATAAGCTGTGGAGAAGACAAGTTATTCCTTGAAAGTCACCCCTGCAATCCATATCTGAGGGATGCAATGAACACCAAGGCAGGTGTCTTGCCTGCCAAGCCCCTCCTTGGTCAGGCTACATACAGCCTGATGGTATTTTCAGAGAGCTTGCTGAGCTGTCTTCTGCCTAGTCCACACCTCTGCCCCGGCACAGATCCCCTTCCCAACTCCTTTCCTTCCCAGTGTTCTGGATGTGGTTAAAGAGTAATGGCAGGGGATGAGGAGGGGTGTCAGGTGCATCTCTTCCAAGGTCCAAAACTGCAGCAGGGCCTCTCTCTCTCCTCATTGTAAATCTGCCTGAAAATAAGTGCAGAACAAGCAGTCCTTGATCTAAAATCTGCCATCCTTTGAAGAACCTGTGCCTCAGCGAAGCAGCCAGCAGTTGCTGCCTGAAGAAGCCTTAAAAGCCACTCTGTAAAGCTCTGCAGTTTCATTTCTCTCCCTCTTGAAGCACCAGAGCCATACACTAATCAAGCTATTTCTGCTACAGGCTTGGGAGGAAAGAAAGAGAGATTGTTAATGTTAATGCTGTTTTTAAATACTTTGCAGACTCTTGAATAGGATGATGATGGGGGCTGGGTAAGGACCCAGACAGAGACAGATAGATGTGTGGTAAACACATCTGCTATTCTGCAATTGGGAGGCAGCTCTTTTGGCAGCATCACTCCAAAGGTGCAGCAAGGAGCTGCTGTGAGGGCCCTGCTCACAGCCTCTGACAGGGCTTTGTCTTGGAGCTTCCAGTGCTCTCTGCTTCTTCCTTGGCTATCTTCAAGGCATTGTTACTGCAGAGGGGCTTAGAGCTTGCAACCGCCCAGAAATCAGCTTCCAGCTGCACAGCATGTGTAAGAGTTGCTGCATGCAGGCCAGAGCCCTCACATACCTTCTTGGGGGGGAACAATTGCCCACTTCTTGCATGTACCTTGCACCCTAGGGACGGGGTCTGTCCATGGAAGGCTGGAGAGAGCCTGAGTGGCTGCCTTTTCTCAGATCCTCCTGCCCACCAGCTAAAGAAATGCAAAACTGAAGAAAGTCTCAGGCTTTGGTCTCATTCCTTCGGGAGAGAATGTTCCCATGTGATAGGGAGAGAACAGGATGGGAGCAGGGAGGTGAGAAGGAGTGTTGTACTGATGGAGAAGTTTAAAGAAACCCTGAACCATTGAGCTGTTTGGACAGGGGCTCCATGTGTACCCTAAAGATGGCACTTCAGCATTCTGTCCCTCTGGAAATGTTTTGCGAAGGGAAAATATGATTTACCTTTTGATCAATTTATGACCCATTCTCTAGTGTCAAGCAGAGAGCTTTGTCCTGAGGGCTGATCTCCATAGAATAGCTAAAAAAAGGAAGATGCTCTCTGTTAAACTGTCAGCTTTAAGAATTATTTCTGTGCCGTTCTTGTCTCTGTGTCAGTCTTGTCTCCATTAAATTCCATAAGACTTTTCCTTAAAGGTAAGTAACTGCTTTTGTAAGAAACTAAATCTTAAGTGAGCTATCTGTTGAAAGCATGGATGGATCCTCCATCCCATTGCAGTGAATTGATGCACGAGTAGTTTTAAAAGCACTGTCATAGAGACCCTGACCTCGACAAGGATTTTTGCCACTCAACACACCCGGACCACAGCCGATCTCTCCGCACTGCCATTTCTAACATCAGTATTAATCTTGCATCCAGAAGGATGCGAATGGCCCTGCTTTCCGTAACTGCTCTACTGACAGTGATGGCAAATCCTTTTTCCAAAAGCCGATCGTGACATGTCCTTTGTTCCTTCTGGGAGGTGGAGGGAGGCTGGGGGTGGAGAACAGAGGGCAGTTGTCACCCAGCTCCTCGGCTATATGAGAAAGTGGCTTCTGTTTTCCAAGCTTCTCGCTACTCCACATCTTTCATCGACATCCAATTGAACAAGACTTTCTTTTGTACAAGGGGAATGAATGGTCTGCGCAGGGGTCAAATAGCATCGCCTGCCCAGGCTGGGACCTGCCTCACACAGTATGTGCTTGTTCTGGGGACACACAATCACCATCAGTTGTATGTGCCCCCAAGGCTGGGCTTCCCTCTTGGACGCAGGAGGGCAGAGTCCATGCATCCATCCAGCCACAGAAGGAGGCAAATGTTAGGGCAGTACTGCCCTCTGCAACATCCAGTGCTGCATCCATGCAACATCTAGTGGCTGGGGAGGGCTTCTCTGCACTTGGTGTCCCCCACCTGCTGGGTTAGTTCTTGAAGGCAGGTCTAAGCACACCAGCAGTTCCATGTAGTCACAGCCATGAAGTCCCGTATGAAAGACCTACATGTGGAGGTCAGACAGGCAGTTTCCCTTGATGTGATGGTGTTCTGATCTGGGTAACAGCTCTAGTTGCGATTTTTGGTCTTTAAATGAGAGGCAGCCACAAATCCCTATGGATTCTCCTAGTCAGCCACATGCCTACTCCAACACAAGCATGCAAAGTGATCTCATAAATGCGACAGAAGCTTTTGATCATTGTCTGCCAGAAAAGAATCTGCCTCCTGCTGTAGGTTATGCATCACAAAAAGGTACACGCTAGTCTTTGCTGGTGAATACTTAGATGTTTGTTCATCCAGCCTTCTAGTGTGTATGGGGCCCTATGACTACCTCAGCCTGCTAATGCCAGCCTTCTGAGGCTGGGTAGCCAAGTCTGGGCAGAACCTTCCCTCTTAGGAGGGCTGAATTTGTTAATGAGAAAGCAGAATTTGTCAAGGCAGAGAAGTACATGGTGTCCAGTTTTATTTGCAATGTCTTCTCCTCTTAGCCTGCAAGCTGTCCCTCAACAAGAACAGCCTCTGCTACTCCAGTGTAATCCTGCTTAGGTTTCTGCTTGGAAGATAGCATTACATTTCAGTGCATTTACCATTCTTTACTTTCTGGAAATCTCTTGAGCATCGCTCAGGCCAAGGTGATTACAGCTGTGCTGAGTGGAATAGCAAAAAAAGGCCAAGCCTGAGCTGAATGCCAAGACAGGCTGTTTCTGTGTCAATCAGCAATGAAGAAGTCTGTGTCTATGGGCAAAACCAGGACGTGAACAGGACAAGAGGGTGCCAATGTGTCTGTAGAAGAACTAAGGACTCTTGGTGATTGCTCTATTCTGCTACACCAGCAAATAGAAAGGCCACTGTGCTGGGCTCTTTGTTTAAGGCATCTCATCCTCTAAGCTGTCAGGTTTGAGTGCTTGTAATGCTTGGACAGTTAATAATTCTTGCAACATGAAACTCTATTTCAGTCCTGAAATAGAGTATTGCAAAGTGTGCCAAACCAATGTGACATGACAATGACATAAGAAGGCTCAGAAAGCCTTCAGACCCGTGGACAATGGATTATACTCCTGCTGATGGGCTGTCTTTAAGAACAAGAGGCAGTGCCACCCCACCTGAAACAGGTGGAAAGACTCTGAGCAAAGAACTGAGATGAGCTCATGAGCACCAATATGGAAGTCCCTTCCTCTCCATCCTCCTCCATCTGTTGACCTCATCTCAGCACTGCAGACGACACTCTGCATGGGAGATTCAAACATTAATTCAGACTTTGGGCTTGCTCGGCTTTCAGCACCTCGCCCACACAAATCATGCCAATAGTCATTATTGTGATGTTTTCGGAGCTACTTCCAGTGAGAAATACTGGGAGAAAAGTAATGGGTGGATGTAATGTAATTTGCTGACACCGCACGCGCCTTGTACCCCACTCTTTATTTCAGTCTCATTTGTGATGAAAAGCCTCCTTGCTATTTCTTTGCTTTCCATCTCAGAAGCAGCAAAGGATCACGTCAGGGATATGAAATGAACACAAATGTACTCTATGTATGTGTGCATGCATGTCTGTACCTGTGCTGAACAAGGAATAAAGTCAATGATGTCTCCTTGAGTAAGTCACAGGTCACCTGTCACCTGTCTTTGAAGGTCTAATTTTGTCAGACTGTTTTTCTCAATAGGGCATCTATATGAAACATTGTCCTAAGAAGAGCTAATACTCTCAATGAGAAAAAGACTACATATGTACTTTTGTATTCTTTAAGACTTGAATGTTCTGGGAAGTTGAGTCGTGTGGCAATAGAATAGCAGTTATTGCTCTAGCTATGTTATTTTAACTCCCTCATGTGCATAATCTGTTCTGGAATAAGAGTAATTACTCCAAAGTAAGAAAATGTTTTTATTCTAGAACAGCATCCCCCTAAGGGTGAATTATACTGAGGGCAGAGTGTGAACTATTTTTTCCTGCCTCACCAGACTTTGGGATGCAAAAATTGTTTTCTGATCTGCACGAGAATAAAAATCAGATATTTTGAGATTTTTATCAGTGAAATAAATCAGCGAGATCAGGAAGAGCTCCTTAGCAGATACTGATCAGTATCTGCTGTGGGTGGACAATCCACAGTTTGAGGTCCCTTGACTCTCTGATTCATGGATGGACATTTACTTGGAAGTCCTGCTTAGAGAGAAATGTCCTGAAAACATTTCACTGTAATAAGTGTGTGTTCTGACTCTTATTGTCTTTTTCTTTATTTTATTTTATTTATTTGAAGTGTCCTTGTCCTTGAGAAAAGTTTTGTCTTTGATAAAATCAGTTGGTATTTTCCAATGAAACACTGGTTTGTTAAAAAATTCATGACCAGCCTTAGTAGTATTAGGATAGATTTAATGGTATAATTATCTAACTATAGTCATGCTGGTCAGTTCCCTGAAGTACTGAAGCTCTAAGTTCATTTCTTCATGTGTGTGCAAGCTCAAATGATAATGCAAGTCGAGTAATCCTCTCCCCTGGACATGGGCATCTCATCTCTTCCCTGAAACTACCCTTGCTAGCAGTGCCCAGTAACACCTACCTGATCCTGCCATGCAGCCCCCCGGGCTGCCCTTCTCAGGCTCCCCACACATATGCCAACAGCTGGGATTCCCCTGAGGCTCCCTCAGACACTCACCTTCCAAACAAGCAAAATCCCCAGCCACTGCATCCCTTACCCCCATGCTCTGTGTTTGCAGCACTGCCAGCACCCAGGACTGCTCTCAGGCTGGTGACCTTGAAGCAGCGAGCTCTGTTATCTCCTCACCAACCTGCCTGCCCACCAACTTGCCTTTGCCTTCCCAGTGCACCCTCCCCCTCCACGGCCGCATTTTGTAGCATCTGCTGCCCTCTCATTTGGGGTCTCAGTGAACGCTGCTGCCCTCAGCTAACTGTCAGCATTTATCATGACATCCCATTAGCACAATCCACGCTAATGACTGTGAAAGACGCATCTATTTCCATTTTCTAAAGGGCTTCCACTGGCTGGAATCCAGCTGCAGGGTGAGGTTCGGGAGGGGAGCAGAGGGACAAATCTTCGTGTTGACAGAGCAAAACGTACATATCATCAACGAGTGCTCTTCCCTCCAGCGGCTCAGCAGCTGTCAGGGGCGAGTGAGGGATTCCTCTCTTGGCAGCTCAGCACTTGGTAAAGGCACTGCAAGGTGTGAGCTCGTCCGGGAAGGAGGGGAATCGCCTCCCTTTTGCCAGCTGCATGGACGGAACAGCTTTCCAGTTAAACAGACTGCAATTGGTCCAAACCTGCCATTTCTCTCTAAAGTGTGTGTTGAGAGTTAAATCTGCAGTCGCATGCCCAGTGTGGACGAGCCAGGTAACAGAACGCAAAAAGCTCGTGGTCAGTGTGTGTGTGGTGGGGAGAGGGGAGAGGATTGGGAAATCATGATGCAGCCTCTCCCTACCCTACACAGCACTCAGTTCACCTGGTGTGCAGGTCTCAGCTCCTGGGGTCTATGTCTATAAGGTCTCTGATTTGTCCTCCCCAAATGGCCCCAGTAAGGAAGAATTAACTTCTCCCACATATCCAGCACTCTTACCCGCTCCTTTCCAACACCTTCTTAATCCAAATCCTTTTGTGTCCCTTTTGTCTGAGTGAATTGGACTTTGCTGCAAAGAAGCTGAGAGACTTCACTGTCAATCTTGTGTAGAGAGAAGGAATGGGTCCATGGAAGATGCTCAAAGATCTTGCTATGTCTTTCTAGGTAGAGATAAGTCAGTTCTCTGGCAGTGAGAGCAAAAAATAAGAGTTACAATAAATCAGGTTTGTATTCTGAGCTCAACCCTGATTTCCTGCAATAATCCCTAGTGGGTGTTTTGGTTTAGGTGAAGGTGGAAGAGCACATGGCAGGCAGAAACCCAAGGCAATCAAACATAGTAATGCCATTCCCTTCTTAGGACTTGACACCATTTTCTCCTTGTCCCTCTTACATCTTGACACCAAAACCTCCCACCCACTGGAGGCATAGATCACTCTGTGCTACCCAGCACAGAGGCCTCTGTACAAGTGAAATGAAGTAGACAGAGCTTCCATCTCTGCCATCAGGTAACTTTTCCACAACCCAGTGCAGCTTTGGCCATAAAACTTACCTGATACTGAGTTGAAAATATCCTCTTTTGCTTCTAGCTTGTCTCCTGCCTCCCTAGAAACCTTGCCCTTTAGCTATTGATGAATAGCTGTGTTTGCTTTTGGTCATCTATTATCCCACAAATATAGATTTAACTTCTGTAATACTTGCTGTAAATTTGACCTTCTAGCTCTCTGACTGGTCTCATCATTTTTCTCTGATCTCCAGTTCCAGAAATTGCCAGAAGTGCCACAAGTACACAGCTGATGTAAACTCTTGCCAGTCAGATTTCTCCCCCTCTTTCTTAGGTGCCCAAAGCAACAAGAAATATTTTCAGCACATTTTTATATCAAAACCTTCTGTTTAGTTGGTGCTTCCTCTCCCTAGTACCTATGCTGTTACCAGAAACATATAATATTCTATTTGCTGAGTATGTGCTAGCAATATTTTAGCCTTGACTTTTGAAAATTAATCCCATCTGGATGTTTCTTGCTGAGGTTTCCAATCTCTCTTACTCTGTTCCTGGGTTGCTTTGGTCTTCATTATTTCATCCCCAAAGAGCCACGAAGGTTTCTATAGTCCTCCTTTGATGTCTATCCTCGTCTCACTGCCTATATACTTTCCTTTTGTATTTTAATTTGTTGAGAAGTTCCTTGTTTGTCCAAATGGGCCCCATGCTGAAATACCCAGTCTTCCTGCTGAACAACATTGGTTGTTCCTAAGCTCTCAGTAGTTTTGTTTTGAGACTCAGTCAGCCCCCCTCACTATTTTAGCCACTCACAGTAGCTTCTTTTTTATATGATTCTGCCTAGAAAGTCTCTAAAAAAATCAAAATTTGCTCTGGGAAAATCCAGAGTATGAACTGCTATTTGCCTTCCCAAACATTCTCTAGATCTTAAGCTCAGTGATTGTATGGTCACTGTGGTCCGAACTACTTTCTGTGACATCATTCACCACTATTACCCCTGTTTGTGAGCTGGAAGAGCATTGCTTTATCCCTGAAGTGTTTTGACATACCTGGGTTTCCTGTTGCCCTCCCAGCAGATGTCTAGACGGTTGATATTCCCTGTGAGGATCAGGGCCTGCACCAAGAAGATTCCTGTTTTTAAAAAGCCTCATTCACTTCCTCCTCTTGGTCAAGGGGTTTGTGATAGAACCCCAATGCAACCTCTTCATGTTTCTTCCTTTGCCCCTGCCTGTCCTTCCTAAAGAACATCCGTGACCTCCAGTTATGAGTAACATCCTACCACGTCTCTGTGATCCCACATGATCCTTCCTTGCTCACTGCAATCTGGAAGATGGAGAGGAAGCTGCATGAAGGTACACACAGACCCTTCATGTGACTTCCCTTTGGGTAAGAAACGTCTCGCACCATGTTGGTTCCAAGCCATTTTCCCTTACCTTGTGGTCATACCAGTACTGTGGCTCCCCTGCTGCAGTCTGGAAAACTCTGTTGCCTGGTGTTACTGAGCAGAAGGAAGTTTTTTCTGAGGCATGACAATGAAACAATGCTAAAACAAACATAGAAAGATAGATACAGAGATGTTCAGATTCAGAATGAGGATAGGAATAATAAATAGACCGTAAGAATAAAACATTTTACAGCTATAACCTGTTTTTCACTGCTGCCCTCTAAGAAGATGAGTACTGTACATCATGTGCAGTGACAGGGTGGTCTCGCTAAAAGCAAAATGATATATGATGTGAGTGAGAGATTCATGGCACATTAGAGACTGTCTTGTCTTTCTTGTCTGGCTGAGCTTTGTGTGAAACTGATATACTCTGATTATCTCTTATAAAATGACCTGATGACCAGAGGGAGCTCCACTACTACAGCAGAAAGAGCTGGGCAAGGCTTGGTTAAACATTTCTGAGTAGGCTGAAAAACTCTGATGGAGTAGAAGACTACTTCCAGTCTTTCCTCCCCACAAGAAAAGCCATTTGAAGGTCTTTTGATCATCACTGGATGGAAAAATTAGTCAAGAGGATGAATCAGGCCCCAAGAAGAAATGTAAGCAGGTGAATGGAGCTCAGGTGATTTTTGTCCTACATTTTGTGTGCCCAGTGGGAGGTTGCGCATGATTCAGCAGGACCTTCTCCGTTTGATGTACTGCATGGCAGACAGCCTAAAGCCTTTTGGATTTCAGTCCAAAGCTAAACCCCAAACACTTCCATCACAGTTTAGAGATAAGAGAGAGAAGTGTATGGAAAAATCCCAGACAAAAAAAAACAAGGCAGACTGGCTGATAAAACTAATCAGGCTGGCAGTGAGGAAGAGCTTTATTGTTACTACCTGCAACTGAAGATAAGCTACAGGCAAAATTTGGGCTGACCAGGGAGGGAGGTGGTGAAGACTGGTGAAGATGAGATGGAGCAGTCTGAGGAGAATCTTTGAAGTTGATTTACTATGTTTCTGGCCTGAATGAAATCCCAGGAAGCTCTGAACTGCACTTCAGATGTGGAAAAAAAAGACTCTTCTTTTAAAATTTTTTTGCAGGTAGAGACATACAGTTGTGGAGGGAACAGGGCATATACAGCCAAAGGGACAGCTAGCAGGAGGAGCTAACATCTTTAGCAAGTTTGTCAACACATCTGTACATAGGCAAAGGCAGCAATGCAGGGCAATGCATGATATCAAAAAGGCATGCTTCTTCTCACAAAACAATCCTGCGTGAAGTGAAGGAAGTGAAGTGAAGGAAGGAAGCAGCACAGCTCTTGGTGTCTGCAGCTAACAGAATTGCTGCCTTTGGTGTCTCTTCACAGCACTCGGTGCTTCCCTTTGAAGCACCAGCTACCCTTCACTGAGGTGGTCTGCTAGATGTGCCAAACAGAAGCAGGTATGTGGTCATATGAGACCTTGCCAGCATGTATGACTGATTGCCCTGGAGCTGGGATGCAAATGGAAATCTACATTGCCACCTCTGCAAGATTACACTGATGTCTGGACCCTTGGGACCACAGGTGACCTTCCAGCATCTCATGGATTTATTTCTGTGGCTCCAAGTGGAGTATACAGCAGCCTAAAGGATGTGATCTCTTACAGAACTGACTGCAGTAATGTTCAACCTCAGTGAAATTAGTCTGGAAACTAAACAGTCAAAGTGGGGATAACTATCAGCAACTTTCTTTTCTACCTTCCCTGCTAAGCATATGCTGACTGGTTCAGAGAGTCGATACTGAAAGTATCTTAAGGACACTGGGAAAATCAAAACCAAGTAGTTTCTAAAGCTGGAGTTGTAGGGGAAGTGCTGAATTACAAGCTTTAAAAAGCAAGACAATTTTAGAGGTAGAAGATCATTATCAGATATCTATTTTTAAATTTTTGCTTATTACCATGTTCCCTGACCAATTTGCTGAAAAAAAAAAAACAAAAATAAGAGAAGTAAATTAGATGGACAAATATCAATGTACCTTTGATGAAATAAAAGAAGCCCTGAGACCAGAGGCAATGTTGATAAGCTCTGACTTCAGGATACCATTTATAAGACAAATGTATATGACCAAAATAGGCCTGGTTGTACTTGCCAAAAGAAGGACATGAAGAGCTGTGTATTTTATATAAGAAAGAAAATTTGCCCTTTGGAGCCACAGTACAGTACTGTAGAGAGGCTGCCTGGCACCAGCACAGTTCTGCAGAGCTTTCAGGTCTGTGCTTGTTGCAGCCAGAGGCCAGCATGCTCCAGCATGCTTAAATACACAGAGAGACACAGATACACACAGAGCAAGGTGCCACTTGGTTTCACAGTCCTGAGGTGAAATAAAAGCCCTAAAAAACCCTAAAAAAAAGGTTAATCCCGGGGAGGATGTAATCCATGCATATAGGGAGCAACTGTGGGTGTGCACTGCGCAGAGCAAGGGAGGCAGGACCATCTGTCTGTAGTGGCAATGGGCTTTTGTTTCACCAAAAGTGTAATGGTTCTGCTGAGGAGCTGCTGGGTTAATCATACTGGCAGACAGCCTGATAAAAGAAATCTAATTGCTCACGGGCTCCTGTGTAGCCAGCAGTGAGCAAGAGAGAGGAGGAAGTGCTAGCTCTGAGGTGGGAAAATGTTTGTGTTGCTTTCATGAGGAAATTAAAAAAAGCCTGGAAAGCTTATTTATTATTGAGATAAAGCTGATAATCCTCTGATTGCATGAAGCCAGATTCAACACTAGAATCTGCCAAACATTACACACAAATGCACACCTCATTGCTCAACAGTAACAATGATTTTTTGCTCACAGTATTAAGTTTAGACACCCCCTCCATCTTTCCATGTGCTATGTCCCTACTGTCAGCCCTAACTCACACAGGAAAACAAGCTCAGCAAGGGGAGTGGTTTGCCTGGGGGTCAGGCAGTGAGTCAGCCTCAGAGTTTAACCAGAGAACAGATGCTTGCCCAGACCTCTGGCAGTACTTCCTCCCCAAACCTGCCCCCAGGCCCTGGGTGGGATTTCCCTCTCAGTGAGGCAATGCACTGTGCATTAGCAGAAGGGAGCTGCAGAGGGTCATGTTGCTGACAGGACACTGCTTCATCTGAAGGATGCCAGAATTTCCCTTTTCCTGCACTGATCTTCTCCTAAATGACCTGGGAAAGAAATTACCATGGAGGAAATGTTGACTATCAGGCTGGCAGCCTTGATGCAAACGTCCAAAGTGGCCAGGTCTTGGTGATATTAATGCTTTCAATGAAAGATTGTGGCAATAAATCTATGCAAGGGGTGGTGAGGTCTGATACATGAAGGGTTTAAAACAACTAGAGATGTGTACTGTAGTTTGTCTGAATGATTCACACCTGCCAAGTGACACCCACAAATTTTATTGTGCCTGTCAGTCTGCCCAAGCCCAGAAGGGAGGAAAAAATCTGGTTTTTTCTCCTCACTACCCCTGCTATTGCCCTTCTGGGCATTTGTGGGGCACATAACCTGCCTTCTCCCACTGACCCATTTGCTGAGATGTCTCTCATGCAGAGATACTGCATCCTGAAAAAAGGAAGCCAGTCAAGTATAGCTCTTTGAAAAGAGCCTCTGTGAAGGGCAGCAGACATGCAGTGGGGAGCCTTTGTGCCAGGGCATCCCCAGGGCAGAGTAGATGGAAATATTTTCTTCAAGAAGCAGTACACAAAGATCACAGCTCTTTATAGCTCTGACCTCTTCAGACCAAAACTCAGGCCAGAGAAATAGTTTTTTTCCAAGCCTCATGATTTGTGTCTGACTACAGGTTCTGCAACATTGATGCCTGTCTGAACACAAGCCATGCCTATGGCATAAAGGACTGATCTTCCCTAGTCTCTCCTGTCTCTTGGAGCAGAAAAGACAGTGAGGGCTTAAAAGAGGTGTATTCTTCCTCTGTCCCTCTTTTCTTACTTCCTTGCATCCCATCATCTTGTCTCAGGAAGAAGATGAGAGACAAATAGAGAATGTATCTACCTTTCCTCCCAGCCCTCCCTTCAAGCACAGAAAAATGCAATGAGAGCAAATGGTGCCCTGAATTACCTCTATCAAACCCTTTTAGGCTTGGAAAGGGAAATAGGCTACTGCTAATGCCACACTGAGATGCAGAGTTTCAGAAAGGACAAAGAGTTCAGCCAGGAGCTGCAGGAGCAGATCTGAAAGAATGAGGTTGCTCTTGAGATGAGGGTTTCCAAAACACCTTGTCATGGGTTTGGCCCTAGCGAGGGGCCGGTGAACCCATGAAAATATATTTTGCTCAATTTCTGCTGTGAGATAGGACCAAAAAAGGAGCACAGCCACCCAAACTTAAAGTATAGAAGAAACTTTATTGACTAACACTAAAAAGGAAGGAAAAATAACAAGAACCAGACTGAAACTTTCAAGGCATTCCTCCTCCCCCCAGCAAATGTCCACTTTCCCACTGTCAACCTGAAAAGACAAAATTTAGGATTTTCAGTCAGTAACCACTCTTTGAATAATCATTTCCCAATTATCAGGAAGAGCAGAGTCTCTCTTGCATACCACAGATCTCCACAAGAATACCAGTCCTCTTGTGGGCACACACTTTACAAATGGCCCGCCCAGGGATTTGCCATGGTGAAGCATCTCCCCATGAGACTGTCCTCTCACAACTGCTACATGAGGCTGCATCAGCTTTTAGGGTACAGTTAAAGAATGTCTTTTCCTAGTCCAAAACAAAAGCTCTCTTCATCTGTTCCATCTTTATCTCATGAAACAGGTATCTTCTCATCCCTGGGGCCAGGGCATCATTAAATCAGTGCTGTATCAGCACTCCCCACCTCTTGTC
>VXBQ01011162.1:226990-255688 GCA_013400175.1 Phainopepla nitens | reverse complement strand
CCCCCCCCGCAACAAATGGGAGAAAATTCTGTAGGGAAAAAAAAAAAGAAACAAAAGGAATAACACCCCACCCCCGACACATCCTCTTAAAATGTTGCTGTGGCTTTTTAAAATACAGACCAGAAGAAGTACTTAAGTCAGTCTCCTTTATTCCAACATGTAAAAAAATATTATCTCCATTAGTCATGAACCTTGATAGAATTTATTTCATTCCTTAGACACTTAAACTTCTTATTGTCCTTCACCTTACTACGTACTTGTTTTCAATTTATGTTTTGTTTCCTTTATCAATTTTCTATATACATGATTTCTAATTTATATTGACTGTCATCTGTTTTATGATAGAGTATAACTAATTTATCATACATGTCTTCCAGTTTCTGATTGCTGCTTTGACTTCGCAGCTGAATAAGTGAGATGAGCTCTCAAAGCAAAGGATCCCTTTTGTTGATTGAAAAGATGTACTTTTTCTTCTAGCAAACTGTTCTGTAAGACCTGCCAATTTTCATTCATCTTTCATGCCTAATTTTTCCTCATCAATTTCACTTGTATTTTTCTTCTGGTACTGAGAAATTAGCTCTTTGCAACTGCCCTCTGTTTGCTCACATTAAATGTAATCATCTCACAGTCATTATCATCTGTAATTTTAGAAACCTTTAAACTCTGTCAGCCCCAGCATATATCCTTATAATCAAAGCCCATTAAAAGAGTGCTTTCATTTTTTTCCCCTTCTGCATTAGGTATGAAGAAGAGACAGGTGCTTAAAGAATAACTCACCTTATTTTCTGCTTTGATTTAGCACTCTGGAACATCCCTGTACCTGCATGCCTCCTGAGTTTTGTTAGGTAACATCTGAATTCAACATCTCTTTATTCTGGATTGTCAATAACTCTAAATCAAGTAATGACATCTTTAATGCAGACTGCTACCTCCACCTCTTTTTTCTGCTTACTTATTCATAAACCGATTAAACCCATTGATTTTAACATTCCAGCCATGTGAATTGTCCCACCAGGTTTCAGCAACGCCAGTTATACCAATGAGAATATCTAATTCTTTTGCTTGTTACAGAGTCTCTTTGCACTGCAACATGAGCAGCTGAAACATCTTTTCCTATATGCTGCCATCTCAGAGCAGTTTGTCTGTGGTGAGCTGAGTTCAATGTCAGCTTTTCACTCCTGTGCTTGTGGCTTGTCTTACAGGGTGTGGAGTGTGTGATCTGGTGTCAGGACTGTATTAACATCCATATTTCATAACAGTGCTAGAGGCTAACTTGTAAGATGGCTTGCTCTTTTGCCTATAAGAACCATAAAAATTACTGCATTGGAACTTGGCACCTGTCAAGTCTGTCTGTCTTCAGTGAGCTCAGGATAAGATATTTAATGCTAAGACATACTAAATAAAGGAAGGTCAAGATGTCTTTGTTTGCCATATTTACAGCAGCAGAGTTTTGTGGGAGTTAGTGGAAAAGATACTTCTTGTGCTTTGGTCCAAAGATGATGAGATAGAGTCCAGGACACAGTTGGATCTGTTCAACTGTTCTGGAGGGAGGAAGTCCTTTAGAAAATAGCCATAAGGCAAGAGAGAATATTTCTCTATCTGCTTTTCAGCTAAATGTTTTTCTTGTCCAACTGCTTTCCCTCTAGCTAATTATCACAGGGTTTGTTGAAATGGGGCCAGTGGACATCAAAAATCAGTAATAAATGTGAGACTGGAGATCTGGAAGTACTGATAGTCATATATATATAGATAGAGTGATAATATAGATTAAAATTTCATTATAATCCCTTGGAAAAAAAATCCTTGTTTTTAATAAATGGCCAATGCCACAGGTGTTGTGATGTCACTCATCAGTTTCAAATCCTTGGGATCACCAGGAAAGAGAAGTTGACCCAATTGACAAGTGGTTTCCCAGTCCATAGCAGGCTTGTTGGGCTCTCCAGGAGTAGACCAAAGGGAGAGAGCCAGCACTGGTTCTTCCTGAAGCAAGATAAGCACCTACTCAACCAGCATCCTCACGTCTTCTGTAAGAGAAAGACTCTTCGGTTACACTCCAACCATGGCAAATAGGGAACCAACCCAAGCAAGGAAAAACAACTCTCCCTAGCAAAACACACACCTTTATCAGAAATTTGCTTGTGGTCCTGATAGTCATATAGACTCTCAGTCACAGTGTTTTATCACTAAGTGCAACACCAGAGAGAGATGTTATTTGCTCATATGCCTCAGCTTGCTCTTGTTCAGCATAAACAAACAAACAGTAAATACCCATGTTTGTTCAGCATGAACAAACAAACAGTAAACACCCATAAAATGAGAGGTTTATCTGGGAAATGCAGTATGTAAAATGGCAATTACTCTGAAATCTGCTTCTGGTGTATGTTCACAACACAGCTCCTGTGCAAAAATATGTGGAATATTGTTGTCCACCTTTCTGCAAGGCATTGTTTCCATTGCCATTGGACCTGGGTCAGGATGTGTATTTTATTCCTTTACCCTAGACAGCAAACATTTCTCTGCCTGCCTTCATCTCTTCCCCTGCCACATTCAATACATTGCGAGTGTCAAGTCACCAAGTGCCAGCACTTGTGCCACTCTGGGCTAAGGAAAAGCCCAGGTGCCTGCTGCAATGCAAATCATTCAGGAGATGCTCGGTCACCTCTCTGCTGAGTCAAGTGATGAAAAGAGAATATGTCCCAGGAAGGGGAAAATCAGCTGTTTCCTCAGCCTTTTATCTGTGTCTGAATGATAAAATGGGAGAGAAGCTCAACTCCATCCATAATACTTATAAACCGTATTAATCATGGTTGGATTGTCAGCAGTGCTGTAGGTGAGAAGGTTTAGCAGTAGCATGGGTGAAGAGAAGCATATTTGTCAGAAGATCTCCTCTGTGCTGGCAGGGGCTTCTGGATTGAAACCCTGGGATGATGAGGGATGTCAGGTGGCTGTTATCTTTCCTGGCACCCTGACATCCCAGTGAAGACTACAGACAAAAAACCCACAGCACTGCATTGCAACATGCCTTGATGGTGCTCAAAGAGTGTTCTTGGAGGGAGCCAGCTTAAGACACAGGCACCACAATTCTGCCTAGGCTCTGAGCAAAGCATGATTTACACCCCAAGCCTTCCCACGCAAATGTGCTCCATGCCTTCAGGTCTGAAGTGTCAGGATTTATTCTACCAGACTCTGAGATAATATGACAAATTTGCATCTTCAACTAGATCTCACAAAATTCCACCAATTGCCCCAGCATATAGTTCTATTTTGTTCCATCACTAGTGGGTCTCTTTCTTCCAGCAGGAATAAGATAATCATGGTAAATAAAAGAAATAGCAGATAACACTTATGTGTGTAAACTGTCCTATGTGTCATATATTCAGCCTGCAGTGGGAAGAACCAGGAGTATGATCTGAAGTTTAGCTTGCAATGGACAAAAATCCCGCAGGCTTTTATAATGGACACACTACTATCCTGCTGCTACAATGTGCAGTGATTTGGGAACATCTGAATGCAAGAGTTTTCCAAGGTGATACGATCCAGTCCCTGCTAACAAAGGCAACTGTAACACAAGGCTTCTTATAAACTGATCACGTCCCCAGTAGCCCCATGTGGCTTGACCTCTCTTTCCCTTGGACCCCACATAAGACCAAGGGCTATGGAAGACTTTGAAGCATATAAACAAAGAGAAGATACTTGCCATAGTGGTAGAGAAAGTTCAGCTGCTGAACATTGATACATTCAAGGGAACCATCTCACTGAGCTCTAAAAGTTACAGAACCCAAATTGGCTGTCCCTAACAATCAGATTATTGAAAACTTGTGCTTCGTTCCAAAGTTGATCCAAACAAAACAGACAGAGGAAAAGGGAGAACAATACAGCACTCCTATATGTGTTGGTAGAAATATTTATTTAAACTTATGTTTGTAAATGTAGAATTTTCATTCTGTGGTGGCTTATGCTGACTGAGAATGATCATAGCTGTTCCACAGGATAGTGAGGCTGAATGCTGAGTGAATACTTTGTGTCTTTAAGTCCGTCTATAAAGCTCATAGTTTTAAAAGATGATGTATTAAACACTAGTTATTATTATATTATACACATGCAAAAATGATCCAGGCCCAGAATTTTCACAGTGTTTGCGTTTATTGGGAAGAGTCCCAAGAAATGCTAACCCTACTTTTGGTCTTCCATTTGCTGTCATATATTTCCCTAACCTTACTCTTATGTGTATCTTCTTTAAAGTAAGAGATCACATCCTTCACAATCTTTCTTTAACAGGAGGGTCGCAAGCAGATCATCATTCACGTCACCCATCTCTGAGTTACTTCCATTTCCACTGCTACCACTTGATGGCTGGTGACTAGAAATGAACACAATATTCCACATGAAAGCACACTATTGATTTATTGAATGGCTTTATATTTTCAGTAATCTCTTTCATGCACACTTTCTTGCTACTGATGCTAGAGGAGTAAATGGATAAAAAAATGTCTCTCAAATGCACTAAAATGGAAAATCTCAAGTGTAATCTCTTCCTCTCCCTGGAAAAGTAACACTTCTGACACCCTCTGTGTTGCAGAAAATGCATATCCATCTTGGATTTTCAGAGAGCTGAACTTTTGACTTTCAGTGTGACTGACAAGAAAGTTGGTATTTATTGTGTTACTGCCCATTTGCAAAGTACCTGAGAACTGGGATTCAGTTGGCTGAAAATGTGAATAGCTTTCATTGGGCTGAGATATATTAAAGAAGGGAATGGTAAAGGACTTTTCTTTGCCAGTAACCATTTCTGTAAATGGATTTTAGACATAGGCATCTGTAACTGTTTTAACGAAGTACTCATTTTAAAATATAAAATATATGGGTCATCTGTGGGTCATCTATAGTTATAAATATGATAGCATAAAAAGATATAGCTAAACTGAATTCCTGAAATCCAGAATATGTGCAGATGCTCTCAGACTAGGTAATAAATACCTCTTTTTCTTTAGGGCTTTTGTTCTGAAATTTCCCCTATGAATATACCATCCCCTGGAATGCAACACACATTAGCTAAATTTGTCATGCCTAAAAAAAATAATTTTAAGAGGAGACCCTCTTTTACACCATATCCTGTGGAAAATAAATATCAAGAACTTCTAGGAAGTCAACAGTCACTGATTCCTTCTGGCCACCTCTGGCATGCTCTTCTCAGCCATCTCATGGGTCCCCAATAGGTGCAGTTGGACTTTAAGAGTAGAAGGAGGATTTTCCTTGTGTCCTTAAAGCAGCAGTGTGGACACATTAACAGGCAGCTGTGGACTGAATGCTGGCAGCCTTCCTGCTGATTCCGAGGTTTTTCTGCTCCTGTAAGGACTTAAGGATGAAGATTGTAGACACACAGGCACTTTGACTCTATCTATCTTGGCATGTGCCAGTGTAGATAAAAGTGTGTATGGCTACATGCTGAGGATGTCTGCTAGAGCCAATTGACAAGAAATAAATGAAAAGCATAACAGCTGTCATTATTACCACGTGTCTTCCAGACACCCTCACTGACCAGGAGGCCCATCTCACAGAATGCCTAGTGAAAAAGGCAGTAAGATAACTTTGCATCCTCCTTTCTGTCTGTTGTCCTCTCCAGAGCCCAATACTGAAGTTTCTCAGTGCACAGCCACACTGCATGGTCCACTAAATGGTTCAGGAGTTAGGCCTAATAAAAACAGGCAGCTGTGTGAGTAATGACAAGTAATTTACTCTATTTTGGGCATTGAAAGTCAGCTGAAGTTATCATTATTGGTGTAGAACTAATCCAGTCCTGGAGAGCAACCTCAGTTTCCATTATAGCCATGACCATGGAAATGAACATGAGAAATTTGCAGAACTTTATTATCTAGTCATGACATGACTTTTGTTAGCAAGTCTCCTATACATAAAGATCTTTCCTGGGTGCTTATAACAAGCACTGAGCCATTAGTATGGACTTGCAGGTACCAAGTATGAATCTTTAACTCTGAGTGTATCTCGGGGATTAAGAACAGTTGTGCCTCTGAATTTTAGCCAGCATATGTTTGACATCAGCCTACCTATCAGCAGGCAATACTGGTGCTTTACCAGACAGGGATGTAAAAAAATAACGTCTAAGGAAGTTAAGGCTCCATGCAAATACCTCTAGATTAAGAGTTTGCTAGATATGACACATTTCAAAGCAATGTGGAGAACTTCTCAGTCTGTTATTTGATCTTGCTCATGTTTATCACCAAAGAATCTGAATATTTGACAGTGAATGCACCCAAATCCCAGAGTAAGGCAGCAGGGCTAGAGACAGCTTAACATCACACTCTACTGCTATGACCATAGATACTGCTGTGGTGGGAACATGAGGAGATAAACAGATGCATAAAATAGATTAAATGTTTCAGGATGATAAGGTTCAGGTCACTAGCTGTTAGTTTGATGGGTCAAGTACAGTCCCCATCCTTGTATGTTTCCAAGACCGAAATAGACAAAACCCTGAGCAATTTAATCTGATTTCATAGATCCCTGCTTAGAGTGGGGGATCAGACCAGATATACTGAAGTCCTCCCTTTCAACTTGCATTAAATTACTCTGTGATCCTGTTGCCAGGGTCCCAAATCAGTGAATGCTCTGATGCCAGAGCTTCTTCAGTCTGTCTTGCTTTCTTAGCCTACTCCAGTCTTGCTATTAGTTTCACTCCTTGCAATGAACACTTTGAAAATATCCTGCATTCAGTGAAGCCAAAGGTCTAGAAAAAGAATATCAACAGGGAATCTGTGGCTGTGAAATTCACAGCCAGAGTTCTGACTAAAATTGATGAACAGTAACTATGAACTACCATCAACTTTCCCCAAACATATTTAAGTTTCACTAGGAACAGCAAAATATGGTGCCTGTTTTCCACTTATGACATCTCCTTACAAATATATAGCTTTCAATTTTTTTCAAAGTTTCCCCCATCCCCAACTTTGATATGATATGATCACTGAACCATAATTTCTGTTTCATGTGGACCATTTCTCATCCGTCATATTGAGTAATTTCATCCTATTTACTTTCTAATACAAAAATGTTTGTTTGTTTTAATACCCCTTCCTCAGCCTAAAGAAACAAAAAATTAGAGAAGAATCAAGTGCTGCTTTTATTCTGAAGAATTAAAATCTCTAAGGGAACAAACATTTCTCATGAGCATTTGTTCCTTTGAAAACTCAGGTTTTTGTTCAGAAAAAAAAAAAAGAAAAGCAAAAAAGAAAAGCAAGCCTTTGATGAACGTATTAGCAGTTCATTCTAACCAGGATAATAAATGAAATGCTCTCAAAGCAGAAAGAGCCCAATAGCCTCTTAAAACAGGTAACTGCCTGTGATAGCATTTTATGGACTGATGAACTTGGCACAGCATGCTCCTACCTTGCTTCCTTAAGACACATTCCCACCTCCAACTTAAGGCTACTGTGCAATAGAAATCCTTACACCACAGCAGGAATCTCTCTGTGAATGTCTGCAGTGCATATAGGGGCTATATCTAGTCTGAAATAAGGTTAATTCTCTATAATAGTGCCCTTCACTCTCTTTGTCAAGTTTATCATTGCTGAAAGATGTCATCCTGACAACTGCTCAGGCTGAAATCCCCCATCTTCCACAGGAGAGTGGAATATACTCCAAATGTACCACAAACTCCAGCAACATTTCATCCCTTCTGATGAGTTTTGGTATAAGGGGGACAACTGAGGTTGGATTGAGCTTTAACTTCAACCATTCCTCAGGAGTGGCAGGAGAGGATTGTCCACAAGAGGCAGCCATTGGTAGCTGCTGGTAGCCACTTATGGTTACTGTTGAGTGGGGGAGATTCGAGGTAGTCATATTATTTCAAAGTCAGAAGCTTCATACATTTTTATGTGTATGCATTTTGATATATATGCATCTTTGCCACTCTGTAAACTCCTAGTGCAACAATGTGAATAAACGACAACTCCTTGGAGTATGGTATTCATGGCATAAAGCATCCAGGAGGAATTATCATCACAGAGGTGATCACAGCCCAGATGGTCCCCTCATTGACCAGGCACAGTCCCACAGCGCCAGGCAGGGTGCTGATTGAGGCAGAGTCCACTGACAGCCCCCGGCAAGGCCAGGTGATGACTTAGGTCCAGGTTCCCACCAGGGAACAAGACCAGGCCTTCTACAAGGGGAACCCAGTATATCTCCATAAAAAGAATTAGTTAAACCAGGACAGCACTGAGGACAGGTACACAGGCAACATAACCCAGGAGATTTATTGAAGCTCAGGTCTGGGCTAATGGGCAGAGGTAAGCCAGACAGGGCAATTCAGGTCTGTTAGTGCCCTCAAGGCATGGCAGATAAAAAGTTGTAAAGAGGAGCAGTTAAACAGTGTTTTCTGTTTAATGGTGAACACTGTGAACACTGAACCACAGGGAGCTGGCTCATAGCATCTTCTGAACTATTGCCTTAGGGCTGTGTGTCAACTGATTATTGCAAGTTTTTTGTGGTTTTGTTTCTTTTTTTTTAATTTTTTTTGGTTTTTTGTAAAGGGTGGAAAGTATTTTCTTTTTACACTGGGATACAGGCAGTAATAGACACAAAGGATACATATCACTCAGCAGAACATCTGTGCATTCAACATAGTACAGCAAGGGATATTAGGGAGAAATTAAGGGCAGGGAAAAGGAATAGTTTAGCCTTTGCAAAACAACAGAATTCGCACAACAACCCAGTAGGTGAAAACAACCACCACTCTCAATTGTTGTGTGTCCAGGTCTAAATGGATCACAGTCAGGAAGGCATTTCTTTGCAAAATATACATGAAAACATGAGGCATGTCATCAGCTATTTTACTACATCTTAGAACATATCTGTCGGATCATTTTTTAGGAGACGGTACTATGATGAACAGAGCTGCTCTAGCACGAAAACTGCTATTCCTCTAGCTCCTTTGGATATGCTGAGCTGCATGCCCCCAGGAGATGGGCTGTGGGAACCTGAAGCACAAGATTTTAAGATGAGGCAGCAATGGGGATTATAATAATCAGAAGGACCTTTATTTCTATCTGGAGATATGATTAGGACTTGTTAACTTCTTTGGGTCAGTCCCCAGAAAAATGTGGCATACCACTGTCTCTGAGCTCTCCCTGCACACACTTCATGTGTTATTTGCACATGAGGAAGAGACTTAGACAGCAGATGCTGCAGAAAAGGGAAATCAGTGAATATTTATTTAGATTCTGCACAGCTGCTCATCTCCACTCCTCCCCCACTGTCTTTTGTTTCTTATTCATGAGGACAGGTCTCAGTCTGACATACATTTGGGACACAGCTGTGGCAGGGGGTTTCTGCATTAGGAAGCAGAAATCTTGTAATTAAAAGCATTCTGACATGTAGTTCAAGAGCTATAAAGCACAGCACATCAGCTAGGGAGCCACTTACACAGCCTGAATGGGAGAAGGGAGCAAACAGCAGATGCCCCCCACTGAATGAAGTCTATTTGCATGAACCACTCATGAAATAATTACCAAGAGCAACAAAAAGCAAAGTCTGTTTGCTAATGATTCATGAGCTGGATAAAGGCTTGAATTAGTTGGATAATTTATTTGTAAAAATAATCTAGCCAGCTGTAATTAGAAGGCTGGATAGAGTGATCTAGAAAGAGAAGGAAATAATTTCCAACAGCACATGACCTTCCAGAGGGTATTACTGGTTTTGAACAGAAGCATTCCTAAGAGCCTGTGAGCTTGTCTGGGTGCAGGGTGGATCTGGGGGAGGCCTAAGAACCAGGATACCTTCTCTCTTTTTTTTTTTTTTTAAGAGTTGGGATCCTTTCCTTTCTTGGCTTTGGCCTATTTGAGCAGTTGTTACTATTCCCAGTGGCTTTTGGGTGTAGATCAAAGCATTGCTGAAATCACTTTCAAGTCAAGCAGAGAGAATTTGGAATTAGATCAGCAACTAGCTTCATTTTAAAAGAGTTGGAGATTTTCTGTTGAGAAAAAAAAGTTGGCTTTTTTTTTTTTTTTTAAACATAGTAGGGCATTAACTTTCTTACAAATTTCTCCATATAGTTCAGGTCTTCTCCCCAACTCTTACAGAGGCTGAGATAGGTATGCGCCTTGTGTGAAGCACCATCCTCTGGAGACAGCACCTCTAACCAATGAGGAACATCCAGAGGCCTGTGTGTGATCGATCCCAGCACTGCTCATTTCGCCTGCCAAAGCCTTGAGCTCAAAAGGTTCCTTGTCTGTCAGCTGGCCTGACCCTGACACAGGCGGCCGAGGCTGACAATTGTGCCTTGTCCTTGTGTCTTTGCTGCAGGTCTGTTCTCTTCTCCACTGGGCAGGGAACATGGAGGTCAAAGAACTTGGCTGGGCAGCAGGAGGAGAGGAAAGGGGCCACAGGCAGGTAGGAAGCTCTTGGTGGGGTCATGATAGTGTGAGGAGTAACCCACCTATTGCTTTGCACAAAGCATTGTCCCATCATCCTCACAGAGCTTTTTGCTGTGGACTTTCCCCTCAGCACTCACCTCCAGCCACATATGCCCACTACCAGCATGAAAATGGTGAAGCAGCCCCTTAGGAAGTTATCTGCCTCCCCTGGGCCAGTGAGGAGTTCCTCTCTGGCCTCAGTCTCCCTGTTTCAGCTTAGCAAGCTGGAGTGTGACTGGACCCTCCTCTATTCAAAAGGAAAATCCTCTGGACAGAAAACAGGCACTGGCTGACCCAAACATCAGCAGTTGTGTCAAACTCACCTCTGCTGGTCTGTAGTTTAATCATCCCTGTCTGTTATTGTTGACATGCTCTGAAGCCTTTGGAACAACACTTAAAGGGGCCTTTCCTTGAAATTTCCTTGCAATGAAATGTCAAAGGAACTGTTGCAACTCTCCATGGCATAAGGAAGCAACAAAAGATAATATGCTAACTACGCCCTTTTTTTCCTAACAAAAGGCCCTTCTAAGTGTGTTCCCTCTAAACTATAAGGGTATTCCCTTGCACAGGAGAGGTAACAAAACTCTCTTTCCTACTTATGGGGTGCTGCAGTTCAAGCCAAGCCCTTCCTGACTTTCTCATTGCTGGAGTGAGTTCCATCCTGCTGCCAGGGAGGGCCAAGGCTCAGCTGGTGCCAACCAAAATAGGCTGAAAGCTTCATGTAGGGGTTAAAAGGACTCACATGGGGAGAAGTCTATTTTTAATTAGCTTTGCAAATTGGTGTAATCATTTTAATGATTTGGAGATTGGTCCTCTAAGGTCTATCTGGGAGCTACAGTGGGTTTTTTATCTCTCCTAGGGGAAAATCAGCAACATTCAAAGAGAAGCAAGTTCCTTAGATACTGAAAAGCAAATGTTTGTTGCTATCTACATAACAATTCTGTACAGAGGGGTTTGAGAAAAGGGTGGGTGGGAAGGGTTTCTACCAGATCAAAATACGACTGTGAATCATCAATGTCACGCTGTTGTGAAAATGTGTAAGACCATACTAAGATGTATGGCTAGACTCCTGTGAAGAGCCCGGGTAGTAATCCTTCAGCACCAGTGATTGGTATGATCTCATCTAGACAGCTGGCATCACACTTCAAAATGTTTGTGCATCAGCTAGGCAGAGTCTGGGAGGAGGGTGTCAACAAAGGTCAGTGGTCAGGGAAACAGGATGTGTGAGAAAAGACAGAGTACTGCCTAAGCTAGAGAAAATGATATTGAGGAGGAGGATGTGATGCAGTTTTTCAACACATAAAAGGCCACTGCAAAAAGTATGGGATTTTTTTTCTTCATATTTTTGCTGGGGAAAAGAAATGTAATGAACTGCAGCAAGAGGAATTTAAGGCTACAGATGCACTGAAGAAGATTGTCTTGGATGAGTGAGTTTCCATCATGGTAACATTAGATAAATATCTGCCAGGAATGGCCCAGATATAGGTAATTCTCTTTTGGGCAGAAGATGGGGTAAAATGAATGGGTGAAATGAATGTTTGAGGTCCCTTTTAACCCACATTTTTTTACTAGTCTACATTCAACATGATAAAGCCTCCCACTAGTCACACACAGAGGGCTTGAATTCTGGCACTGGAATGCAGGGATAAGGAACCTTCTCAAGGTTGCTGAGCCTTGAGAAGAGAATCAGAGTGTTTCCAAGTCAGAATATAGCATCAAAAAGGATTAATTTCATGCATTATAATGCCAAGCAGGATGCTGTCCACACATCACTAGGAGTTAAGGCTTTTAAGATCTGCTCTACATTGGCTCAGAAAACAAAATTTGCCCCAGTGGCCTGTGTAGAAGCCATAAAAATAAAATTCTCCCTCGTGCCTCGTTGCAATGCACTGGCTACTGAAGATTTGTTTGTCACCCTCCAGCCCGGTGACAGTCACCTTCCAGATGGTCGCCTGCCAGAATGGCAGAAAGGTGCACAGAATACTTTGGGATAGAAGTTTCTCCCCACACAGGCATATGGGCACAAGCAGATAATGCTGTGAGCAGCATTCATTAACAATTTCCAAATCTGCAGCAGCTGGAGCGTGGGATCATTTAAAACATGACTGATTTACTTCCTGCAGCCTTGAAAAGGAGGGACCGGTTGAAACTCAAATGCACAACACATTTCTCTGAACTTATCAAATGAAGCCACATGCATCTCATTAGCATCACACACACACACTCACAGAAGTTACCTCTTGGGGAGAGTACTGGAGAGGCTCACAGGACAGCTGCTTGACGGAGCATTGGCAGGAGACCAGGTATCCCAGTTGCTGGGGTGGCTCCAGAAATTGAGCAGAATGGAGAAAGTGGGAAGAATATTTATAATAATCCTGATGAAAACAAAGTGTTGGGCTACTATTTTATTTGAGCTGCAGCAAGAACAACAATAAAAGCTCTGAAGTAAGGACCATTCTTTAGGCAAAACTGTTCAGTGAAGGCTTGTAATAAGCTGCACTCACCTAAAAATAGCATTCAAGTTAACGCAGTGTACCCTTATTCGTGGGACAGTGATCCATCTTTGTGTCCACCAGATGTTACTTCATTAATTATTGACAACAACATGGCATTTCTGTAGCACTCCATAACGTAAAGAGAGTTTCATAAATAGATGGATAAAAAATTAATCAATCAATTTTGTTAGACAATTAACTAGCATCTATCATTTTAGTCTGAGATGATGCCAAGATTTTCCTCTTTTTTTAAAGCGTGCAAGAACAGAAAGGCTGAGCTTGCCAGAAAAAAGAGAGAAATGCTTTCAGCCTAAAAAAAATGCAAAATAATTTCTGAATGTTAAGCAATGGGGTTAAATGTTTAAAGTTTCCAAAAATTTTGGGCACTAGGATGGAATTCATCTCCCTCCCTTGATTGAATGTGGATGTTTGCATCTAGGCTCATCATTGTGGACCTCCTTTACAGTCAGCAAAAAGAAATGAACCATGCCCTTCAAGTGCCTGTTAGTTGTGGCCGATTAAAAAAAGAGATATTGTAGATGTCAAGGTCTGACGTAGGCATTGCACAGCTGGGGGAGAAGAATCCTCCCCTGACATCTCCTTTGAAAATCTGTCAGGAAAAATATTTTGAGCTGCAGCCCTGAAGCTGCTGCAGTTTAGTTCTTTAAAGAGGATGCAGGATGGTACCTCAGGGGAAGGATGGCCAGGCATATGGCAGGCACAAGAATGGTGCTCGCTCTGCAAAGGCATTGCGTAAGGAGGGCACCTGCCAGAGGGCAGGGAAAACTCTGCTCCTCCAGTGCCTCTGTGTGGGCTCTTCCTCTGAGCTGCACTGCTGCAAAGAATAAGTGTCTGAGAGCCAGGTTGTGAAGGAAACTGTTGCCTGGGAATACATAGGCGGGTCTATCCTGGCTGTTTGGTTTGTGTTTAAGTTGTAGCAATGCTGGGGCTCCTGCTGGTGGCTGTAAGCACAGTGGGTCGTGGTCACTGGCTGCTGTGTTCCCTGCCAGCCTGGCTCTGTGCCTTGCAAGGCCTCTGTGGGCTCAGAGGGACTGAGGCAGTAACAGGAAGCTTTAAGCTGAAGAGTCATTCCTGATAACTAGGAACAGGACCCAAAACCAGATTGCAGAAATCCTTGCTCTGTTGTGTCTGCAAAAGGGCATCAGAGCTGCTGATACACTGAGATATGTGACTTCTTTCAGCCATTTCTCCACAGCAAATGAACTGGTGTTTGTTTAAATGTGCAGGAATGGGAGCATAGTGAGAAAGGTGCTGAGGAACAAGAGAACAGAGAACTCATATTGTGCAAGGAATATAGCATGCCCTGAAGGCTGAGAGATCTGTTGTGTAAAACACCAGGACCAGGATCCCCTCTCTGCACAGCAGAAACCAGCACTTACCTGAGTATTCAGAATTTCACCTTCCCAGCTGACTGCAGAACTGTTAGAGGAGACATAATGGGAGGAGAAAGGGGAAGGAAGAACTCCCACACACAGGGACAAAAATTCTCTTTGTTCCTCCTGTTTTGAAGACCAAGACCATAACAGTTTTTACCTTGGGGACAGCAGCATACATCCCCATCAGTATTTTAGAAATTCCACTAAAGACTTTCCCTGTCACTTTGTTTTAACATAATGTACAGTCACAGCAAAATGCAACAAATGTTTAAGGGAGCAATACAATATAAAGCAAGAGCAGCACTGGTTATCACCATCATTATCAAGATCATACTAACAAGATAAGAAGATTTAGTTGTTATGTGTTGGAGACAAAAGACATGGTCATTATCTTTTCAGCTTTCTCCTATATAGGCTATTCTGTGTTCATCTGAGTTTCACTCCCCAAAATATTACTGTGTTATTTAAAAAATATATTAATGGAAACTTGTTAAGAGTACTCATAATGGGTTTAACATAGATTTATCCACTTTCTAAAGAATGCTTAAAAATTTTAGAATTTTTCTGTGTTTGTACTCCTGTGCAGTAGTCCTAAATGGAGATTCCAGTGGCTGTTCCCAGGCTTGAAGATGAACATACAGCTACACAGGCTGATGGCAAAGATGGGACACATCGGAGAAGGCTACAAGGTCTTTTATGAAGTAATGGCCATATTTCTGTTTTTCACTCCCTCCCTTCAAAAGAACTCTATATACTTTCACGTTGATAGTAGTATCTTGATTATGAATAATCTTTCCCTGTTCTTGTTTGATAGTCTTCCTTCAAAGCTCTATCACATTACACATGCATAAGCTTATCAACCATGAAATTTTATTTGACGATCCCCACCAACTAGAAAACACTAGAGATGCCACTGGCCAAGCTCCAGTTACTGGTAGATTTTCTCCTCTTTCTGTGGTTGTACCTGGTTTCTAGAAGAAACACTACCCTGTTTGTATTGTGACATAAATTTTTGTGGTACCCTCCTGGCAGATAGAGATAATTCCTGTGCTGAGGAGCTGTTGACCGCAGTTAAGAGAAGAGAAAAGAAAATACTCCAGAACTCTTATATATTTAGATATATAATTAAATATATGTTATATATATATATAATATATTATATATTTTCTAATTAACATTTATTCTTTTTATTTCAGCAGCTATACAGAGCAGGTCAAATTAATCCCTGGTAAATTGTTACTAACCCCTGCACACATATTACATGTTTTCAGGCAGACAGAGAAACTGCCCAGCCACTCTCTATCTGCATAGGTTGCTTTCAGTGGGAAGAAGCAGATTTTGCAAGCTCAAGGGAGCTGCTCACTCTTGCAGTCCAAGCTGAGAAACTGACCAAACTTTTGACAGCATGTCATTTCCCCATGAGATTTTGAGTATAGGTTGAGCTAAAATCATGTTTCTGAAGGGATTATGATACTTTCCCATTCTGGTTGTAGGAAATGTGGAGAAGTAAAAAAATGAAGCACATTTCAATTTTTCGTAACCCTCCAGGAGTGTTACTTTGGCCCGCTGCTCAAATCACCTGAATAATTTTGCTCTACCCTACATCTTCTTTTAATAAAGATGTTTCTATCAGTGCATCATTATTCAGTTCCTAGCAACAGAACAGCTAAGAAGACTCTCCTGGTTGCAATCATTAATGGCACCAATTGAACCTGAAGCTGAAATACCCCGAATTTATTTAAACTCAGCCTCCTGCCAGACTTCAGAATTAACTATTTGCACATCTTCTGTTGTTTTACTTGTGTTAAGACCTTCCTGCTTAATGAACTAAGGGACCATAAGCAAAGAGATCAAAACACAAGTCTTAAAAGATGTTTCTTTTCTGGATGAAATGTGACCTGGGTCTATTCTTAGCTGTTTTTCTGCCTTAGTCAAAAGTGAGTGCAAGATAAGATGACACATAACATTGATGTGTGGCTGCACGTGCAGCACACAAGCACATACCTCACCTTTCCTGATGCAGGATTATGAGCCTTGAGACCCCTGCATGAGCTCTGGGATTATACCATACGTTACCGCTAGATGTCAAACTGTGTCCCAAATCCCACAAATGCCTCCAGTGTCAAGTGATGGAGGGCCCTACGTGCTGCTCCTGCTGCAGCAACCGTGTCAGAGCAGATTTTAATTTTATTTCACAGGAAAGTGGTAGACAAATGATTGAATTAAGGGGCTTTAGTTACTGCAGACACAGGGATTTCTAAAGGGGTACTTTGCCCAGAAAGGCAGGATCAGGTGTTACTAACAGCTACTAACTATGATTTTGTTCAAAAATTAAATCTACCTGCTTGCACTGTTAATGAAAGAAAAAATTAATATAGCTCCATAGGGGAAAATGTTAACTTACCAGCAAGTGAGACTATATTATTCCTTTCTTCCCTCTTGGCAAGTTTTAGTTGCTTTAAAACCAAAGTCAATAAGAAAAACTGAGGAGTCCTTAGCTTAGGACTGCAGCATTTGTACACGAAGCACAAAAATCGTGATCAGCATTTGGATCAAGGATTCCCCTGCATGCAACAAAATCCACAAGAGCATGTTATTCCTTCAAGTAGTTTAATCTGGAAGCAATGGAGGTGCTCCCTTGCAGATGAGCTGCACACTGATGCCCCTAATGAAGGATGTTGACTGTAAGTCCTGTGTTTCCTTCCTCAGGAGAGGCCTATGGCGCTGTTACTCTGGACAGGTTTGAACTCCTACTTACCATGAGTTTGATTTCTTGGATGTGTGCTTCTTTTTGTTACCTCCGAGTTTAAATGACAGCTCTTTTACTACTCAGATGGGGTTGTTTTTCAACAAGAGGTGAAGAAATTCCCATCTAACTGAATGCCTTCTCCATGAAAGCTGTTATGTAAAGGATGAGATCTTGCCTTTACCATGTGTTGGAAAATACAGTTTGTTAGGTGTAGGCTCCTGAAAGGACATGGCTTGGGCTCTTTTTAGCCTCATCATCATCCTTCCTGTTCTACCAAAAATAAACACAGCAAAGCTTTTCTTCTTTAGCACTTTTAAACTTTCTTGGCTTTGTCACAAGTTATGTCATAGGATGTCCCACATCACCACAACATACCACAGCATGAGATGGGCTGAGATCAGCCATTTGTGGGGAAGTGGCTGGACCTCTCCAACCTCCAGTTCCTTGTCATCATCTCCCACTGGATCAAGAGTGATCAAGTACAGGGGTGCAGAGCCTTCCTCCACAGCCTAATCAGGAGGATTTAATCATCTGGCTTTGACCTTCTCATTTAGCCATGGTGTCTTACACCTCTGAAAGGCTTAAGGTACCCAAGTTACCCCCCTGATTGCATCTTCTGTTCTTTCTATGCCCATTTTCCACATACACTCAGTGTGCAAAGTTTAGTCATGGCTCATGTCCCTAACTGGTTCCCCCTCAATTCCCTCCTCCTGTGGTCCTCTTTTGTGGCTGGCAAGCTGGTAAGAGGCCCCAAGGCACAGCAGTGGTAGGACAGAAGGTCTGGTCCAACATGGCATGGTGGCTGGCTGCCTCCCGCACAGGAAATGGAGGCTCTGGCTGTGGGACAGCTAAAGAGCTGTGTGGGAAGGAAAGGCTGTCTGGGCCTGAAGTCCTCATCTGAAGACATTGTGTCAAGGCCCACAGCAGGTCCTCTTTGGCAGTCCTGCTTTTCTACATGGAGCAGCAGGTCTGAGAGGAGGGGCTCCTGGACAAAAGAGGCTGCAGAACAAGCATGGTTAAGAAAGTTGCTGGGTCTGGTTACTTGTCCCCAAAGCTGTCTCTCCAGCCAGAAAATTTCATCTTGACACATTAGGAGGGCCTCCTCAGCAAGCATACTCTATCCAAACCAGCAAAGAAAGGGCCTTGTGCCAATAAAACGAGGCCAAAACTATGCAATCAGACCTCCAGCATGTCTAAAAATATCTCTGGGTCCCTACACATCCCACTTCTCCTGGCTCCCTTTCTGTTTCTCAATGCGAGGACGGAATCTCTACCTAGCCAGGGTTTGGGATGTGGTTGAGAGGTTTCTGTGGTAAAAGGGTGGAGCTCCCCTGTTTTCTTCTTTTTCCACAAAGTGCTCTGGCTCTTGGACAGTGACTGTTCAAAGAAACCATGTCACTTTTCCTCTCCACCCTCTGCCTCTCCTTCCCTCACTCGGAAGGTAAATGAAGGAGCTCAGGGATGACAGGAGCAAGCAGCAAGCCTGAACTCTGCACCAAAGCTCTCATTAGAGCAGCCAGCACACCACAGCAGAGGCCAGCCAAGACAAGCACTTCCCTTCAAAGGGCCCTCCTTCCTACTACACCAACATTGGGACACCCTTTCATGGGATTTCCTTACTGCGGCAACCCACACTTACACAGTATCTAAAAGAAGGATCATTTTGGGGTTATCCCTGTGTCACTACCTGCTCCACTTGCCTTAAGAGTTGCCTCCAGCAACCAAACAACAAATTATCAGGGGCAGGGATGGGGACATGGAGAACATGACGGTGCCCCAGGAGAGCAACAAAATGAAGCGGCTTTTGGCAGCTTGACAGTGTAATTTCTCAGTCATCATTGCTCTCTCTGAATTTTATATCTGAGGCTCTATCCCATTCTGAATATAATGAAAAAGTTATTCCCCTTCGATGGCACACAGTCTTACACTTAAATTTTTCTCCCTTCAGCATCTTCCTTAAGTGAAAGATACAGGTGTAAATGTTAACAGCACCTGAAAGTAATAATTATGATCTTTTTGCAATCAAACATTGACATGAGACTGTGCTCTTGATTTTTCTCAGGCCATGCAGTCTCACTCGTCATAGTTGGCCCAAATGCCTGAAACCATAACTTGTCAAAGTTCACAATCAATCCATGGACAAGAGGAAGAAACTGCAGAAAACTTGCCAGATAGCCTAAGATAATAAAGAACCTGAGGAAATTTCAATCTGCTCTGGGATACTCCAAAAGTAGAAAAATAAGTGAGAATTGCTGAATAAACAACTCATGGCAAAATTATTCACTGAGATTAGAAGCCAAATAACAGGAGGGAGGAGGATCCAGAATGTTTTATGGTAATAGAAGGTATGATAGAATTGGCAGAGGAGGAATGTACTTCCTAGGAGAGATGACAAAGAGGATCTGTTTCCTTATTGGCATTTTTGAGAAGCTCAGCATGAGGTAAAACTCTAGAAGAAAAATAGGAGCCGTTTTTATCCACACCCTATAGATCCCGGGGCCCCAGAGCTGAGCTGTCATATCTTATTTTTATATCCTACTCCCAGTGTGTGAGTGTTTTACCAAGATGTTTTCTTTTCTCTCATTTCATGTTTTCAGCAATTGCTATTGTTCTCTAGCCTCCAAATGGGCTCTAGGAACCCAAGGACAGCAAGAAAAGCTGAACTATGGGAAACATTGTACCCGGAAAGGGCAGAGCAGGGGTGACAGAGACTCCAAGGTCTTCTGGAAATGCAGCACCTAACAATCCCTGATGCAAGAGCTGTATTTCACAGTGAGTTCAAAAAGTGTTTATAACTCTCAGGTACTGAGTGGCTGTGGTTTCACATGCCTGTAATAAGCAGGAGCTAGTGTTAGCCTTGAGTGAACAGAAAAAGCAACGTTTTGTAATTTTTTTTTCTTTTGTTTAAAGGCTGCTAAGCACATACTGAGTGTTGGGGGTCTCCACTGCTATCCACTTCTTCCCTGGCCATAAAGAATGAGCAAAGCCAGAAAACATGTGAGAAATTGTGTGACTTATTGCAAAGATTAGCCTGAAAAGAGATGAGCTAGCTCAAACTTATTTGTGGATAGCCTAGATAGTTTAAAAGGGAGATAACTGTGAGTTGGCACAAATCGGGGTATGTTAGAAAAGCATTTGAAGTTTCCACGTGACTGATATATGATTATGGCTGTTTGAGATGGTGTGCTTTAAAAATATCAGATAGATAACACCAATCATCCTTTTTTTTGCTATCTTAATTATGTTTCCTATTTGTAGTTATTTCTAAAACTCTATAAAAATTACCAGAAAACAAAACTAAACTGAACTAAAAAGGTTGCTTCCTGTTAGTTGGTAATTAAAACATCCTGATTTGAAACTAAATACAGCCCTTCCTCTACATTTGGTAATTTTTTGCTAGACCAGGCTCTCTGCACATGTAAATAAAACAATCTAATCACTCACATTTATTCAAATCCATGATTTGCATTTACATATGTTAGAAAATGTGAATGGCTTTGCTTATTTATGTCTTTGTTATTTTCTTTTACTTTGATTTGTGTCAAGCTATTTTTGGATAAGAATTGGAATTCAATTAAGATGCAGAAAGACTGCATTTGAATTCTACTTTTTATTTGATAATGGAGCGACCCAGTAGTTGTGCAGGACATAGAAGCTGATAAAACTGATTTAGCAAGGAAAGGAAATATTATCTGTAGGTGTGAATTTAATTGTTTCATTTTGGTTCATATGTCTTCCAAAGTTTTAGAGCTAATAGATCTCAGCCTTTCCAGCCTCATTTATAGTGAGACCAAAGAAGAAAATCTAGTCTTCCTTGGTTTTCCAACTTGCTATGAACTTTGTAGTGCTGAAAAGAGCAGTAGATATTGAATCAAAATAATAATAAATAATGAATAAATTTAAGAAAACCTCCCAGAATTTCCAGGAAAAGGCTGCAAATTATAGGGAAAGGAATTCTTAGACTTCAGCAAACTATTTCTAGTCTTTTCTCACACTGCTGGTGTGAGATTAGGCCTTTAATATACTATGTCAAAATTTCCCATTGATTTCTCAAACAGCTTCATTTTCTAAAAGGAAGGTTAATTTAATTTAAAAATGAAAAAAAACCCACAATTAAAAGAACCCAAACCAGCTGTGATTGCATCCCTAGCAGTCCTCCCATTGCTCCTACTCATTTCACATCTAAACAGAAGTTTCTGCAAGAGGCTCCTCCCAGAATAGGACTCATTCTGCAATCACCAAATGCAAGTTTTTGTTGCATGTTCCTCAAAAAATTAGCACCACCTCAGCAGACATTTCACTGCCACCCCTGAGCTTCTCAGGATGTCATTAATCCACCTGCTCCTCCTGATTCTCCCTGTTGGCAACCTTTTCTGTTTCATGTTCAGCTGGAGCCCAGGACTTCCTTCACCTGGCTGTGCTGCCATAATAGGTCAAAAAGGACCCCAAGCACAAAATCCTCCTGGTAATTCAAGCAGTTGAATTCAAGCAGTTGCCCAGTAGCTTTCTTATAGGTAAGGGGCTGCAGCACTGTCTTGGAGAGTCAGAAAAGGATGTCACTGCAGACCAATCCCTCTCACATCTCCCAAGCAATCACTGAAACAGATGAACAGTCTTTTCAAAATGGCCTCATGAAAAAGTGATTTGGCAAAATGCGAATATAATTTCCGGTTGACTGTTAAGGCTCCATAAATGATCTTTAGTCACTGAGCACAGTGGATCTGTGTTCTGAAATAAACAGCAAGTATGAAATAACCTCCTTCTCTATTGCAACACAAACCAAAATCACAGATTTCTTGTCCAGCCTGTGTGCACTAAATCAGGAGCTGCAACAGAGACAGGCCTTTGTTTCTCAGCTTGACATCCAAAATTTTCCTAGTTTTTAGGGTTTGTATCTTTAAAATTTCTCTATACACTAATGATTTCTGTAGCTTTTTTGGTAGTGGTTTATCCTGAAATCTGAGTCTTAAAAGAAACCCCCTGACACCAGAAGCTGGGGCTTTATGGCAGTTCCTGTGTGACAATAATATTACAACCCAGAAAACCCAACACATACTAGATTTTCTAATAACTTCCTTATCTCATATGACAAAGGCAATTCCCAATTGATTCCGTTTTATTAGGAGCCTTTGAGTTACACAAATTGTCTTCTTTAACATGTTGAAGTGCAACACTGTAGTCTTGCATGCTGTATCCTATAGACCCTGTCTGCTAGGGGTCAGTCTGAAATGCAGCCTCTCCTTGCTTCAATAATTTCTCCCTTTTACTGATTTGAATAGTTCCCTATACCCTCCATTCATCTACAGTTTCTCCCTGAGACTGCTGTCCTACAAAGCCCATGAATGTTGTGTGCCCATGGTGTCAAAATATTATTATCTACTTATTTTTGCCCCAGATGCATTTTTCCTGACAACATGTATTCTCCTAAGCTGTTCTTAAAAGTTGTTTTCATTTTCAAGTTGGAAATACTTGGTATTGTTATAAAAAGATGTTATTTAACTCAACCATTGGATTTGTCCCAGAATCTCTTAAATTTGCCAGAGATCTGTGGTTTTGGGGTGATCAATGAAGTGAGAGTATGACACTGGCACCGGGGTCACATGCAATTCTGCCCTCCTCCTCACAAGAGATTTATATCTCTCCTCTCAGACAGGACTAGCAGATGTCTGTGTGGTTTAGGCAGATACTTTTCTAGCTAGTCTTTATCTTTCACTGAATTTTGCTATCATTCTGGTACTCAGCACCTTTCTTACCCAGCTGGAAATGTTGGCATCCTTTTTTTTTTTTTTTTTAAGAGAACCTCTCTAGTGCTTATGGGTCTAAAGGAAAGCCCAGACCTGATCCAGCTGAAGGATGTTCCTGGAATCTCCCTCAGGGATACACATGTCCTTTTCTGGCTAGAGATATTTGGCTCAGAAGGCCAAAAGAAGCAGCAAAGTTGGAACTTAAGGTAATGGAACAAATCCATTTTGGATGCAAATTTGTGATTTCCTGGCTCTCATCATTTAGGCTGCTGTGGATCAGGCAGACCTCTCAGTCTTAAAAGAAACTTTCATTCTTTCTTCTCCCTGTATGTCTTTATTGTTTGTCTGTTTGTTTGTTTTCTTTCCCCTCTTCGTTTTTTACTTTGACTTTTTTACTTTGTTTAATACAAGCAGAAGTAATCTTGTTCTTGCTCTGCACACCAGTAGGGCTGGGGCTGCTTTTTTTCTCTCCTTACAGTGCTGCTGTAGCAGAGGATGGTGGCCAAACACCACAACAGCGCAGAAAAGAACAATGGGGTGAGGGAGAAGGGCATCTGACCACACCTGTAACCCTATATGTACATGAGCAGCTTCTACTGCAATCAGGGCAGAGACAGCAAAAGCTTTCCAGGAACAACCTGCTTCAAAAATGTGCTCTGCCAAGAATACAGGACTAGGGATGAGGGAGAGCACAGAGCAGATCATACATCGCTCCTTGCCATCCTGATTTGTTGTCTCTCGGCATTCCCCCCATGTCTTCCAACGTCTCCTCAAAGACAGTCGCTGGGGCAGGTCCACACCACAGAGCTCTTAACAACGGGAAAAAGCCCATGATGGAGGCTGAAGTGAAGAGGCACAATTGCTTCCCATTTCCCAGTACAGTATGTTACAAGGGGCCCATTGCAAAGCTTGGCCGCCTGACAGTTTCATTTGCAAGAGCACTGGCCCCTTTCCAAGCCATTCTTTCAGGTCTCATTGTTTGGTAGGAAACAAACAAGGGGAACAGCACTGGGTGGGCACACCAGAAGAGGGTCTAAATATAGCAGGGCAGCATTAGGGAGCCAGACTTCTTAGCCAAAGCTTACTCTAAAGATGACAGACCCGCTCTGCTAGTCTTCAGAGAAGACAGCAGTTCTGCTGTAGGCACCCCAGTTACAGAGGAGAGGGCTCTCTAGATGTCCCAGTCCTCTTGGCCAGCTACAATGATGCTACACTAGCCATAAAAGTTGAAAGCAGCCTGTTAAGCTGAGTAAGTAATTGCAAAGCACAAAGAGAATATAACTGGTTCTAGCCTGAAGTCTTCTGTGTACTTTCTGCTATAATTTACACCAAGTATAACTTCAGCATGAGTCAGGAAATAATCTGAACGACAGATTTAGGCACTGAGGTGTCAGAGTGAAGACAAGCCAAGCCCTTTTGACCTGTGATGGAAAGAAGATAATTTTGTGCCACCTTTGCCTGGAGGTGTTGAGACTCGGTAGGATTCAAACTAAATAATTTTGCTGACAGCACTGCAGAGCTGGTGACATTTCTGAAAGCAAAGGAAAAGAGAAAACAAGTGTACTTAAGAAGTTTAAAAACATCCTCTCTAACTTGGCATATCCCCACAGAAAACACATCCCACTAGAACAGCCAGGGCACAGGTAAAGAAATGTTAAAGGAGAAACGTGGCTTTTCCTGAGGGAGTATATGGAGAGCTTTAATTTTACACATCCTGAGTGAGGGGACACTCAAATCACAGGCAGAAGGAATGTACCCACAGAGCTGATTTTCCCGCTCAGTACCTTCAACATTTGAGAGCACAGCAGAAAGGCAAGTTGGTTTTCCACTTAACCTAGGGGCACACCTGACCATAAGAGAGATGTGGTGTGAGGCAGGAAGAAAAAACATGAAGGAAGAGGGAATATGATCAGCCTTGCAGAGGAGACAATAGGAGATCATTTGTGCAGACCCACCAGAGCATTTCCTACAGAGATTTAGCTCAGAGAGCAGAAATAAGAAACAACAAATGCGCCTGCCACATGCAAGGACACCTGGCCTTGCCTGATGCAGCTGCCAGCACTCTCTACCCCTCACAGCTGCCAGCCCTCGTTAGAGGTGTTTGCAAAGAGGACGTGTGGTTTTTGCATACTTGTATTTCTTCTCTTCCTCCTTCCTGCCACCAAATCAGGCTTTGCCCTGTTAGAGACAGAGAGAAGGTGTGAAGCAGCAGACTGTCCTAGCTGAAGACCACCATCATAGCTGGTGATTCTTCATAGGAACTCATCCTCATGCTGGATGTTCAGGCATAATAAAAGGAATCTTAGTTGAAAGCTTGAGCTAAAACAAGATATACGTCTCTCATACAAAAGATGATTCATGCAAGTGATCAAGAGAAGACCTCAGAATAAAAGATGTCAGGTCTTAAGTGACTTTTAAAAATAGCATGTAACAGGCTAGCTTTTAGCACTAAAATAGTAAGTGTCCTCTGAGCGATTTATTGGGGTTTTTATTTCCAACAACAACAAGAGCAAAATATTATTATGAAACAGCCCTTATCTTCTACAGAAAGTGACCAAAATGGATGATTGCTGGAGTGAACCCCTAAACTCAATTCTTTTCTCCCTTCCAGCTCAGTCCTTGTAATAGAGATTAATTCTCAGCCCTCGGCCTTGAATCACCATTGAAATAATACAAGGCTGCTGTTTTTATGCAGTCAGGTTAACCTACAACTTCCTTCTCCCATGGCAACATGATTAGCAGAATGGATGATAAGAAAGGTATATCTGAAAGTGGAAATACAGGCAGTGAAGTGGGTGCTGGTTTCAGTGTCCTCTGCATGGTGGTGAGCTGGGCGAATCAGAAATTACACATTTGGGGTTTTTTACAGAGTTCTACCAATGCTGTTGTTTGGCAGAATTGAGGACAGGAGAGACTAAATAGTTTATTTTTTAAAAAATCATTACAGGCCTCTGGTTCAAAAGAATTTCCATTACTGTCAGAACAGTGTTTTTATGCTAAAGGGCTGGGGAAACTGCAACAAAACAAATGTGTTGCAAATGTGGAGGAAGAGATTGATCACTTGACACTTGCCTTCTATCTCTTAGTGTGGTAGTAAAGCTGCCACATAGTGACAAAGCAAGGGATGTCTGAAGGGATAGATAGATAGATAGATAGATAGATAGATAGATAGATAGATAGATAGATAGATAGATAGATAGACAGACAGACAGATTGATCGATCTCCTCAGGATTTTCTTCCCCAACTGAGTTTTCTCAGCTCCTAGAGACCCTGTCTGTGCTTGAAAATTCTGATTATCACTTGTATTCATGAGCTGGTAAGACATGAGAAGAAATGGCCTTATGGTTAAAACATTCCCCATGTTCACAGGTGTAACCGATTGGGCTTTTTGCTGTGCTATAGAGACACAATGTAATTTTATGCAAGTTTTTTAATTTCTGTAGGCCTCTTTGGTTAGCTGATCAGCTGGAAAAAAGCAGCCAAAAACATTTCCTGGTCTGGTGGGAATCCTTATAGTTGATATTTGCAGTGAGGCAATGTTGAAGGCAATGTTGAAGGAATCACCTCTGTGACACACTACCTTGCTTGTACTTAGCATAAAGTTGCCAGCTGTCTCTTTGAAGTTATTAAAAAATTTGCTGGCAGGATGCTCTCAAAAAGGCCTACGTCACTTTGGAATGTCTCAGTCGCAGAAGGTTTGTGGTCTTCCTGCCTCACCAAATGGGTCATCCTGCTGGTAAGGTGCTAGGAGGAGGTTCAGACCATGCCTCTGAGATGAAGGAAGTTTTGCTAGCTGTGTGGCTTGTCTGATAGATTTTTTTTTTTCCTCTGAATGTTTGTTTTACAATACTATCGTATATTACTGAGCTATCAATAGTTTTACACAGGGAGACATAAAGCCTTTCTGTAATGGTCTTTATGTTGTTTAAATAATGAACTGTTTGAGTCCCCAGACAAGAATTAGAGATCCACTGTGCTAGATGCTGGACAAACACAGAATCAGGCAAATGTCATGGCTCAAACGAGTTTGTGCTCTGAGTAAGGGAATGGAGGTATGTTCTTCATCCTGCTTTCTGTATCCAAGACATCTCTGAAAGGACTGTGAACAGTGAGAGAAGGCAATCAGGCCAAAAACATAGTTGCATGTTTTGTAGTTTTGCTCTGTACAGTCAGTAATGAATATCATGTTATATTGGGGTAATTAGAATAATTTAGGTTGGAAAAGACCTTGAAGATCATTGAGTCCAACTGTTAACCCAGCAATGCCAAGTCCACCACTAAACCTTGTGCCCCTGGTTATGCTGTCATGTCATGGGCAGGCAGCCAGCAGCAAGGAGACTTGGCAGCATGTGTGGGGTGCTTCCTTCCTTTGTACCTGAGGTGCTGGGATTTGCAAAGTAGCTGTCAAAACAGTTGTACAGGGCAGAGAGACACACAGAACAAGGTGTGTCAAGAGTGTAGCTCAAGAGAGTGGAAGGCAAAAAGGGAGGTGAGAGCTGAGAAGACAGGGCTTGTGTGGCTTAGAATGGGTGAAATTAGGAACCAAGAGTGGTAGGTGCCCTGTGACTAGGATCAACCTCACAGTCTGTGGTCCAAAATGTACTCAAAAGTCTCCACACCAGCCACTGGCTTCACAATACACTCCAGCTTTGGCCACAGAGATGGGAGCAGACAGGAAACTGCTCTGGAGAGGGGCATGAGAGGAAAGAGAGTATGCTGAGGGGTGGGGAGGGAGGGTGAACTGGCGTGTCAGAGTCTAACAATGAACCGTCTGTGTCAGAAAAACAGACATACTCAGCAGGGCTATTTTTAGGGGTTCAGATTCCCCTCTCTGAGTCTGCCTCCCTGCCTCTCCTGTGCTGAGTGGCGCCTGACAGATTGGTGGAAATTAAAAGGCCACAGATAGGAAAGAGCTCAAAGACAATGAAGGAAATTCAGCAGGGAGGGGAGAGATGGGTGCCCAGAAATAGCCTGTGTGATGCCTCAGCCACAGCCCCCAGCTCTTAGTGGAAGGGGAAGAAATACTTAGACCTAATGGCCAAAGCTTGTTCCCTAGGCTCTTGGAGTTCTTCTGGCGTCACCAATACCTTATCTGTGAGAACAGAGAGAGTTGTAAAGAGCTGTAAAGTCATTATCCGTGCTGTGTTCATTCACACAGAAGGCTGGCTCACCACATCCGTTCTCAAGCCGAAGGGCGGGTGAGGCATCGCTGATCAGCAGCAAAGCGGGGTGGGAAGGTGCCCCACCTTCCTGCATGAACCTGTGGCCCTCGCTGACAGGGAGGCCTTTGTAAGTAATTAAAAATCCTGACCTATATTTACAGGTTCAAAGGGAAGGAATTTAAGTCATTGTCAGGGGTCATGGCTTCCAGACTTGGGCTGTGGCACTGCGGGGCCACTGACCACCACACTCTGCATATGTTGGCAGAGATGAGGAAGGAGTCTCTATGGAGAAATGCCTGCTATGAGAACCCCAGTTTGGCTTGGTGTTGCTCCTATTCTGCACTCACTTTTTTCTTTTTCTATTTTTTTATTTAGGAGGGAGAGAATTTCCTCTTTCTTTTCCAGCTGTTTCAGCCTTGAATTCCATTTTGCTTTCCATACTTCTTGCCTGAGAATTTTCCCTCCAGGTTTGCCTGATCTTGTCTGTGAAAGCTTTTCCAAGAGGGACACTGGCTTACTCCTTATCCCTGCTTACTTAAAGTAGTTCAGAGACCTGCCCTGCCTCCTGGGTTGAGCAAATCCAGACTTTGTATTTTTTGCTCTCTGGAGAACATCGCCCCTTTCCCTCAGAAAAACCCCTTGGCTCAGCACTGATTTCAGGCTCTGATATGAAGTGCTTTATTTGTAAAGCCTCCCTTGTTTGGCTCCTGCTCACCTTGCCTG
>VXBQ01011162.1:162187-226963 GCA_013400175.1 Phainopepla nitens | reverse complement strand
CCCATCCCCCAGGCTCCCTGGGGAATCCTGTAGTGACCTCCCCTCCGTCCTCTTGCCGAACCTTATCCTGGCATGTGAAGAGCCCCCCCTTTAGCCCAGCTTGCCTGGCAAAAGCTCTCCTGGAGCTCCTCATGTCTTCTTTTTCTCGCTGCAGCCTCTTTCACCCTGCTTGCCATGCCATTTCCTTTCTCCAGATCTCTTCCCTCCATGGGAACGAGGAACTGGGCAGCAGCACAAGGCAGCAGGGCAGCAAACCTATAGCATCTGAAGGAGCTTCTGTGACTAAAGTGGGAATATTCCCTGTTTTGTTTCTGGCTTCTTTTCCCTGTACTTGTGCTTCAAACACTTTTTTCTTGTCTTGGGGGTGGCAGTCTCTCTGCTTTCCCCACTACAGTACCATGGTGGCGATGGCTACTGGTGGGTCCTGCAGCCTGGTGCTGGACACTCAGGGTCCAGAGTCCTGGCTGGGATCAGGGCAGCAGATCACAGACCCCAACTAACCAAAATGAGATGGCAGCACTTAATTTCTGCAGTGTTCATCAGCCAGCAGGACCCACCACCATGGCTTCTGAAGATGGCACCAAGAAATGTTGCTTCCAGCTGAAAATGCCTACTGGCCTGTAAAAAACACAACAGAGTGAGGGTGATGTGCTAACCCAGCAGTGCTGCTGAGTGCCCATGCTCTGGGACTGTGAGCCTTGGAGCAGGGCTGTGCAAGGGAGGGGACGGAGTTCATGCTGCACAGGGTTCTCCCCTGCCCCTGGGGCCAGAACTCCCTTGCTGGTGACACGATTTTATTTTTTTAATTTAATTAATTAATTATTTATTTCTTTAAAATGAAGGCATCTTCTTTTGAGGACATTCTGTTTGGATAAACTTGCAAGAGAGGAGTAGAGAAACCATATCTAAGATGAAGCAGGACAATGGAGACGGGGTAGGAGTGGGATGTAGAGGGTCACCAGATGAAAGTACAGATTGTCACAGACCCCGTTAGTGATGTAACCTCCATCTGACGCAGTGCAGTGGAAGAGACCAGCACAGTGCGATTAGACATCTTGTTTAGTTGAGGGAGTGAGGGAGGGTCTTCAGGGTGGGGTTCAGGACTTCAGATAAGATGGTGTGGTTACTCACCATGGTGAACATGTTCTCTCACCACTGGTCTGGTGTGAGGACTCAGCATGTGGGAAAGGACTGGCGAATGCAGCAGGACATGCCTCCTCCCTAATGGGGCTAGGACAGGGCTTTATCTTCCTATAGAAAGCAGCCAGCAGCCAGCAGCCAGTGGGAGGACAGCCTGGCAAGGCCAGATCCAGGTTTGAGCGTCCTGTTGTCTGTGCAAGCTGTGTGAAGTATGGCCCTTGGCAAGCAAGCAGGATGTACTGTGGCACGCGAGGGCTTTGGCGGCAAGCCGGAATGGGGAGGGATCCTGTGCTCTGACTCAACATCAAGGTGCTGTGAGAAGCCCAGAATAAATTCAAAGAAGTTCTAAGTGTTTCATGATGACTGAAGGTTCCTGAGAACAACAACTGGTCTGGTGGTGAGAGCTCAGTTTTCCTCCTTAGCCTACGAGTGGGAGCAGAAGGCAGGGAGGTGACAGGCCAGACATCTCTATGACACATTCTGCAAATAATTTTTCCCTCAATCCATCAGGCATCAAGCTCTAAAATGGGGATAATTATGATAATTGCAGTGATAAACTACACAATCGGAGTTATAATTATGCAAGGTCCCTCACTAGGTCCCTTGGTGTTCTTCTTATGTGTGAAGTGATAATATCCAACACTTCTAAAGGAAAAAGAAGTTGCCATACCAACAGAACCTGAAGTGATTTTGGCAATGGTCAGATCTCAGACAGAGACTTGATTTCTCTGAAAAATTATTCTCAAGTGAGTGAGGTGGTGAGTTTGCAGAGGGGTTCCTCTGTCCCATGAGGGTGCAAAGCCAAGGCTTGTGAAGGGAGGTGGATTAAGTGTGTCCTTTGCCCCATTTTCTGGCCAGTATTCCTCAAAACCAAAACTACTTTCCTTGTCCTTGGCCTGATTTTTGGTGAAAAGCTGCAATATCCTGTTTTTCATTTGTTTGTTCATTTTTTTAACCCAGACCCATACAGCTACATTTGGCAGCTACAGAGGGGTCAGTGAAGTCTTAGGAGAGTAAATTTTGCCTTCCTGGGTATGCTGGTGGGCATACCCAGTCCTGTAAAGAAATCTGAATTTCTGGGATAAAAAAAAAGTGAACTAAGTGCAAGGAACTGCTCTTATGAGCTGACATATGTGTGTACTGAAACTGGACCAGAAAAGCATTTGTGGGGCGACGAGGGTGATGACAAGACTCAGGGCCTGAAGGCAGACCCGTCCCATTTCCCTTCTTGCTGTACTGAGTCATTTCAGCTCCTTATCTAAACCCCTTTGTTGGTCAGAGGGAGCCTTTTTGGGAGCTGACTCAAAAGTATGTGAGCTTAGATGGCCGTACAGCATCTGTTTCTGCTTGCCGGGGAGGAAGGAGCTGAAGGTTTCCCTCCTTCCCCCGCTCTTTAATTTCCCAACTCTCTGTCCCCTTCTTGGACTTCAGCAGCTCCAGCCTGCACCTCTGTAGAGGAAGGCAGATCCCGCAGTGACAGAGTCATGTTGGAGGGCAGGAAGGCGCCTTGCAGCGAAGGACTCGGAGAGCAGAGGCAGAGCTATATTGGAGAGGCTCCTGGTCTCTCTGCTCCTCGCCGGAGCCTGCCTGGCCTTTGCCGAGCTGCGGGCTGGCAGAGCAGGAAGCGCCTGCCCGCGCCAGGAGCTGCGTCGCCCCGCAGTGATTTCCTCCCAGGCAGTCCATTCTCTGCCGACTGCCAGGACAAATTTTCCCTCTTCCTTCCCCCAGTCCCCATCCCTGTTCTCCAACTCCTCTCCCCGCCTTCCCTCAGCCTCTAGCTCACACACACACACAACACACACACACCCGTTATTGCCAAAAACCGTTCTCCGCCCCCCTCCTCAGCTTACTTCTTTTCAGCATTTTTTTGAGCTGGATAATCCTAGGATTTGTAAAACGGGGGAAAGGAGAGAGCGACTGAGCGGGAGTCAGGACAGGAAGCTTGTTTCTCATTCCTCCAACTGTCCAAAGCCGGAGGAGGGGAAGGGGGGGGAGCCAAAGAGGAGCCTTGTGCAGACTCTCCCCCAGTCCCTTTTCATTAGTCCGTTTGAACTTCCAGTCTCCTCCGAAAGCCAGGAGGAGGACGACCAGGCTGGGACGCGTTCTGCGGGAAGTGGCGACAGCGCGACTGACGAAACCCAGAAGGTGGCTGTGGAGGGTCTCCGGATTGCGCTGAGGGAAAAGACGTCCCCTCACCATCTCCTGCCCCCAACTTGCCATCTCTGATGCGGGCACCCATCCACCACCCACTTGCCTCCGATGAGAACCCTTCTGGGCTCAGGCTATGATCACTGCTGCTGCGAGCTGTGAAGCCTCCTCTCGCCCTGACCTTCTTCTGCCCCAGGAGCAGCCCAACATCTGGTGGGGATTAATGTTTACTTCTCTGCCTGGACGCTGTACGGGACCCCCGATGTTGCTCCCTGGGAGCGGGACACGGGCGGTGGCTTGAGGAGAAGAGCAAGAATTTTGTCGCCCAGCGTGAGGCCGGGGGGAGGGGGGCAAGGCAGGAGGGGGGTGAACCTCTTTTGGGACTAACCTCATGAAGAACAAGGGAGCCAAACAGAAACTCAAGAGGAAGGGAGCAGCGAGCGCGTTCGGCTGCGACCTGACGGAGTATCTCGAGAGCTCTGGGCAGGATGGTAAATGCTTCTTTATTTTCACTCCGGGTGCAGAAAAGCCAAGCGCGTGTCTCCCTTTTCTTACTGACAGGACTGCAAACCAGACATTTCCAAAAGCTAAAGGTTAGATAACCTGGAGCTGATTTATCCCTGGGAAGTGGAGTCACTGCCCCGTTACTCACAATGAATGAACGATTGGAAGATTGCTTTGGTGATGCATCTGCATGACCATTGCATGACTAGTGCTGTGTGTGTGGAAAGGACTGGGCTGCGACTCTCAGGCTGCTAAGTGTGTACAAAGAGAGCCCGATATCGGTTGGGATGCCCTCTCCCATTTGCCTGGCTGTGGAAGGGAGTAACAGGCTTTTAGGGAGTCATGTTTGGAAATCTGAATTGTGGTTAGTGTTGCCTTCTCCAAGATTTCAAAATCTGCCTTAAGTCCATGAGACTAGAATTTTGGAGGACTCTAGGGAGGCACTGGACTCCAGTACAGTTCCCGTGTTGTCCTTGGACTGCTGGATGGAGACAGGACAGAGGCTGAGTTATGGGGTGGAGTACAGTGTGTGGTATTGGAGGCATCTGAGCTAACATGTTCACCACCCTGCCTGTTGACTTTCACTCCTTCCCTTGACCTTCATGCTCCCAGGTATCAAATGAGAACACAGTAGCTCAGACATGAGATTACTCCAATAAAATAAGAGAGTCCTGAGTTTGAAATGGTCAGTCCTTGATAAGGGAAGGAGCAGAACCTTTTGTCTTAAAGTGGGTTGGATGACATGAGAACTGGTTGTGAGTTTGGCCAGCAGAAGGACCTGCAGTTTAGCAAGAGGAAAAAATAAATACATGCCTGTTATCATCCCTGATGTTAGCATTGTGATCCAGGTTTAGCATTATGTTCCAATTTGAATTAACCAATTTTACCATTGTCAGATTATTTCAAGGAAAAAAAAAAGACTTCTAGCAGCAATGTCAGCTTTGTACAGGGAGAGCTGTACAATCAGGTCTTTCATTTGCTGATGAGCATGGCTGATGAAGTGCAGTGTGGAACTGCACTGGCAGAGGGATGGGCTACATAACAGGAGTGCTTTCTGTTGCACAGTGAAGAAGGCAGTAAATGTTTCACTAAGATAAAATGTTATATATGTGCATTTATTTAGGTATGGGGGAAAACCAGCCATTCAATTGCATTGTGGGTTGTCTATAACAGGTACCGGACATTTAAACTTATATAGCTCTTAATGGCAGCTGAATTGAAATTCCAAAAAAATAAAAGGCTTAATGAGCTGATGTCCCTTTGCCAGTGTGAGGTGCAGACAGATAAATTCCATTCAGTGCTACCATGAACCACTGTGGTGGAGGAACTATTTACAGCTGTTTACAGGAGCACTGGAAAACAACACAGGGAAGGCAGGCACAGAGAGTATATTCACTTGAAGTAGCAAGGGGGATTTTAAAGGCAAAACCACAGTTACTGCAGTTGAAATTAGGCCAGACGAGCAAAATCTATTACCTAAAATCCCATAGATTTTTTTTAAAAATAGTATTTTGAGAACAAGAAGGAAGGACATTTTCTCAAACCTCATTTGTGGCATGGTCACAGTTCCAATGTATTATCTCTCCATGCTGAGAAGCAGTGGGGGAGAATAGGAAGTTCCTTTCCTTTACGCAGTACTACTGTTTGTTCAGTAGCACATCCCATTGCCCAGTGCTGTGGGATCCAGAAATGTAAGACTCAGTTGTTACAGGTTTATTGGTAAGGGTGTAAGTAGATTGGAAGTTCCAATTCATCAGAACAAGGAGAAAAGAAATTAAAGTATTAGAGGTATTAATTTTGTTGCTAGTAGGACTCTCAGGATGAATAGGAATGACCAAGAATGTTGAAGTGATGTCTTGGGGAAAAAATGAAGGTTGAGATGTCACCAGGACATCACAAACTTGCAACCAAATTAGAAGAGCATTTAAGATATGAGAGATAGTTGATTCGGAGAGAATTGAATTGTCCTGCTAAGAATTATTTCCAGTGACAAGTCAGTGCTCCTGTAGGCAGCACGTTTTACAGGGACATAAAGCTGTAACTTTCCCTCTGCTTTACATAGTGCTGTGTATTTAACTGGTGGGATGCAGGCTCAGGTTGTTCCCTACAAAGAAGCCACAAAATTCTAAGACTGTTCCTGGTATCTGAGAGTGATGAGGAGCAGGAGAGCACTTTGGCTGCTGTCCAGCAAACATTTTGTTGTGGACCTTTCTGAAAGCAGGTTTTAAAATGCACCCAGAAGGGTTAACTGGAAAAGAAGATGCTGTGGGGCCGGCAGGACGTTAGTCATATTGATTGTGCTTTCCGTGCTCAGGTTTGCTTTACTCCATCCTGGAGTGCCATTGTGTGTGACCAGAGCTGCACAGGCAAGGAGAGGCTGATACCTGCTTTGCCGGTGCTGGCCAAGGGAGCACAGGGGATGGCCAAGGCTAGTGAAAACGATTCAATTTGGAATTTCCCCCACTGGGTTAGTACATGACCTTTGCAGTTAGGGGGTGCTGCACAACTTTTGCGATGCTTTGTGGAGGAGAGGCAGAACTTGAGTCCCTACATGCTTGTGGTTGTTGACGAGCAGTTTGTGCATTCTGTAAGGACCTTAGTCCCTGTGTTGTTGCCAAATTCCAGTGGAGAGAACTATATTTGCTAAAAGTATCAGCATTTCCTCCCTTCCCATTTAACTCTTTAATAACTTGCTACAGTTTTCTTCAGAAACAACCAAAGATCCCACTGTCTCCCTTACCAGATCCATGTACCTAAGCCTCTGTTACAAAGAACTTTATGATACTACAATAAAAGCTGTAGCAGAACTACAAAGTATTTAAAAACTATCAAATAAGAAGACTTTAGCAGGTACAGTGAAGCAGGTCTGGAGCCAAAAACGTGATACAAAGCCTTTAGCCTTAAGTTGATTTTTCAGATCTGACACAGGTCAGTGGTGATGGGCAGATGTGGATGTGTGGTGGCTGGTTAGGAACTCAGATGTGTTGAATTTACTGTGTTTCAAGTCAGTTCCTGTCAGCACTGCATTTGACCCTACTTGGCCTTTTCCTATGGCAATCTACACAGACACTGGTCACACTCCTTATGGGGGCAGACTGCTATCAGTGCACACAAGCATTTAAAATCATGACTCAGACCACAAAAACCATGACATAAAATCAATGCTGGGTTCTTTGTATTCTTTCTGTTTCCCAAAACTTCAATGGGCATCTGGGTTATGTTTTCAAGTCTGTCTTTGGTAAGAGGGCTAGAAACTTGGGGAAAAAGAAACTTCTCTTCCTCCTCCCCATAATTATCAAACAATGGCTTAAATAGCAGTGTGTATGAGGACAAGCTCACATCAGACATAAAAGAATGCTGGGTAGCCATACCAATGAGGAAAAGTTGTCTAATTTTACATAGTCTCTCCTGTGTCACTTCCAGCACTGAATCCACACTTGAAGGCAAGTGATCTTTTGTAATATAAAAGCTTCACTAGAGAGCAGTGTCCATGCCCAGACTTTGGACATGAATAGCTGTCCATGCAGAAGGAAGTGAGTACTAATGCCCTCTACTAAAACATTTTACTGTGCCAAACTTTATTGAAATGTATGAGTGCAGTGGGGCTAACAGATAGTAGTCTTGAAGGATTAACATTAGAGTCATATTTTGGCCTCTTGATAACCAGCTTGGTTTCCAAAGGAGAAAAATGCATCGTGCCTCTGCTGAAGTCAGTGGGAGCTGCACATCAGGCTCTCAGTTCCTGTAATAACAACAGTATAATTTTCTGGTGACGAATGGGCCAGCAGAGTAGACAAGACACAAGTGTGTGCACCGTCTTTAGCTGGGGCAGGACACTCTGAACTGCTTAAGAAAACAGTCACAAAGAACATTCTTGCTTCTAGTTATGTCACAGAAGTATTGTAAGAGGAGGCTGTTGTAAGAGTCAAAGATGTTAAAGTGAGAGGAACTAAATCAAAGGGAGTTTAATAGTTAAATATTCCCAGTGCTTCTAACTGTGGGAGATTCAAGCTGGGATTTCAGGTATACAGCCAGGTACAACTTCCACTTTTTAAAATGGAAACACATATAGCATCTACAAGAATTGGATTGTGATGGTAAAAGATAATCCAGTCTTTTGCATAGGAACCACTACCCATTCAGGCCTACCTTTGCTTCATGTGCTTAGAGCCAGGTAGGACTTGGAGAAAGGCTGAATTGTTTCCTTTGGTTTTTTGGTATGCTGGTGTCTAGATGATGGGCTAGGAGGTGCTACCAGATCTTCATAAAGCCAAATCTCAGACTTCATGCCTTGTTCTTATGGTGCAGGTCAGCTCTGTGTGTCTGAGATTCCCTTATTTGCTGGAAAGTTAATTCTGCTGTTGCTGTACCCCTCTGTGGTTTCTTCCACATCTGTTTCCTGCCTGATGTTGTCTGGTTAGGATGCAATGAGCTCAGCTTTTCCCCTCAACCCCCTCCCACACTCCCCACAGCTCCCTCAATGGCTCTCATCCTGAGCCTGCAGCACCCAAACCACTTCCTATCTCTTCATCTAATGCAGCTTATTGGCTTTGTTTGTTACTTGCTTTAGAAAAAGGGCCACTTTGTTTGAGAACTTTTGAAGGTACCACCTCACTTGTTCTCCCCTCTTGAAGCTACTTCTTGCCATGGCAGAGAGAGCAAGGCCAGCCAGCAGCACTCCCTGAGGCTGGGATGGGAAGAGGAGCTGTTGTCTTCAAATGTAGACAGGGAGACATGGGAGGAAACCCTTACAAATCCCTTGATTGTAATATGGGAAAGGAGATGACAACATGGCTAGCCCATATGACACTCTTCTGTGCTGGATGGGTGTGCAGTGGCTGCTTCTGCTTGGTCACAAGTGCATTTGTATGAAAGCATAAGGAAAGTTTTAATTTTGCATCAGTGGTCTGAAAAACATGGCATCTCTGGTCAGCCCTGCCTCCACAAGCAGGTTCTTAAATGCATCTGAGAGCTGCAGTGGGGAAAGATTTTGCTATAGCATAGGCAAGTAATTCTGAGGGAAAACAGTAACAGTAGTTCAGCAGTAACATGCTGGGTACAAAGGAAAAGTAGGCTTGTTTGTTTTGGTACAGCCCCTTAAGCACACTGTCCTCAGCATGATTTTGTTGTCATGCGTTTCACTGTGAAGCTGCCTTGTCCATATATGACTGGATAAGGAGACCTGTCACTCAGGAAAAAGTTTTCTTGCTTCCAGAACACACTCCCTTTGGAGCCAATCATTAAACCTGCTACACAGATGTGAAGTAGCTTTCCTGGGCCCTATGGCTTTCTTTCCTTACCCTTGCATGTCTTTTGGGATAGGAGCATGCTGGGATGAGTATCAGGGTGCATGCAAATAATTGTGTGCCACACAAGGCTGCATTTGTGTTCAGTTAGGACATTTTTTAAGCTGCTTTTCCTGTAGCGATGTTTCAAAGTGAAGCCGTGCCCATACTTTTGGGTAGGTGCTTTTGGTTAGTGATGCATGCAAGAAGTCCTGAGAAAATTGCTGAAGAATCATTAAAGGAAAAATGGAGGAAAAAGATGAAGCTTTATTTTTTTTTTTTAAAGTCCCCTTGGAAAAATGAAAATACCACATGCTCATTTAATCTGCTGCAGAAGAAAGAAGAGCTTCTGCATTCATCCCACTCTCAAAATTAGAAACTGTGGCACTGGGGATTTCTGTCTCAAGAACTGATCAAGCTGAAAAGAAACCTTTTTGTGGAGCCAAATTGCCTTCTATGTAGATCTCTTTCCTGACCTACCTTACTCTGTGGCTATGCGAACACTTGTCTCCATTCAAGAAAGTAAACAGCAGGGGCTGGGAGGAGAACAGGACGAGAACGGCCTCTTGAGCTGGCTCAGACATGTTTTAGTCCTCTTTTTTTGTGTGTGATATGCTGCTGGGGTCTGATCTACATTTTCACACTGCCGATATGCTGGGAAATCACATGGCCTGTACTCTGTGGGGTCTCTTCCTGGCTCTAGTCATGCAGGCTGTATAGATATTTAAGGCTGCATCCCCTCATGCTTGTGACAGGAGCAAAAGGGACAGTTGAACTCTGAAATTTTGGTGAAAAGAAGAGGGATTGTGTTATTGTACAGTGAAGGAGAGCTGTGGCAGCGGAGCCTGAGAGCTGAGTACATATATTGGCAGGTGGAGGAGCTAGGCTGGGCTTTGAGGGGAATACAGCTCCTTGGCCTTTCAGTGTCTGCCAAAGCATGTCCGGTGGACAAAAGATGAGAAGCTCTGCTGCCAAAATGGATACTGTGGAGGAAATTATTAATAATGTAAATTCTTGCTTTTTCTCCACCCTCTGTCACAAGTGGAGCATCACATTTTGAGTCCCAGATACCAGCCTCTATGGCAACAAGTGAGAGCAAAAAGACACTGGGAACAAAGGGAACAGAAGCCATCTGTTTGCTTCTGTTACTTTGCTCTTCCTTCTTTTTTTGGATGATGTTTGTGTTACTTCCTCAATCTGTTTCTGGTTCCTAGGACCTGGATTTTTGTGTCTCTGTGGCACAGTGTTACTGTTGTTTAACATTCATGTTGCAAGCTCAGCTCTTTGTTCTGTATTGACTTTTCCATTGCTAGCACTGTGTGATTAGCAGAGAACTCTCGCATGTTGCCTTCTGCTTTACATTTCCCTTACTGAGCACTGCAGGAGGCAGATGTGTGGTTTGCATGCACTGAGCCCCACTTTGATCCTGCCTTCTCCCCCACCCCCTGCAAACAGCATGAATCATGTCTTGCCTGCAGATTTTAGATTAGGACACGTATTTTGATTTAGCAAATATTTTCTCTTTGTTGGTAACAGCTGATTTCATCTGAACTTGGAAACCAAGGAGTAGGGACTTCACTGCTCATGATATCACAGCTCTCAGGGGTTCAGGGAAACAGCTGTAGTAGATGAAACACTGGCAGTGCACAGGGTGGATGCACAACACAGGCTGATCTAGACATGATGAGAGACCCCCATTGGTCAGGGATGCTTTGGTGTAGGTCTGGTTCTAGTTTGGAGAGCTCAGACAGCATGCATCTGTAACTTGGGCTTTGCATATACAATGCAGTTCTACAGCAGCAGCATTTGCTGGCAGTCAGGATTGTGCCAAAAATTTATGTTCCAGTGTTTCTCCTTTAATGGTAATAAGGGAAATTAAACAGCCTGTCAGTAATGGTATAAGCAGCCCTGCTCTGAAGGGCCAGGGTTGGAGTGGCTGTCAGATTGACTGCCCGCATCATGGCTTGCACTGGATCTCTATCTGGAGGGTGATTAAAGGATGGAGAGCTACCAGCATCTGCCTCCAGTCCAGCGCTACCAAGAGGGTGCCAGATACACTTAGAGCTCTGACATGGAAACCTACCTTATTGCAATGCAAAGGCTGCTAAATGCCTACTGGTTATTTCAAGGGCAACTAGCGTTCCTAGCTGCCTACCAGCTTCTCCTTTCCATACATTCCTAGAGCCTCAAGCCTCACTTGTCCTTTGCTCGCATGCCGGAGCCTTCAGCTTCTCTGCTGATAACTTCAGTTAACAACAACAACAACAAAAAAAACCCCCAAATAAAACCAACCAAAAAAACCCCCAAAACCAAGCAAAAGAATCTGTATGTTTGCAATAGACACAAGATAGAGAACAGTGTAACAAAAATTGAATTTAGTGTTAAATGAAATTGCATTGTGCAGCTGTGCTGACTGTATCATAAACTTTCATACTTAATTTAATAATGTAGACTCTGTTTTCTACATTTATCTGAAACCACAAGCAGACTTTCTGATTTTCTGCACCAGTGTGATTGCAGATATGAAAGTACTTAACTGTGGACTTAAGACCTACCTTTTTTCAGATGTTGGGGCCTTTGCATATAATGAAGTTATAGACACCAGTACTAACCTTCACCCTCACTCAAGTGCCAGATCACTGCTACCCCTGTGTGTGAGAGTGAGGAGTTCAGTCCCCAACACTACAAGTCTTTTGGCACATAAGTGCACAGGGAAGTGCCAGTCCTTTTCTGTTTCACCCCCCTGCCTTGAACATGACCCTGCAGCTGGATTAGATTCCCCATTTTCCCCTGAGTGGGGGCCCTTTTGATTTTAACAGTGCACCAAAAGGGGCAGAGCAAAACTCATGCTTTTTGCAGTTGCCTTCAGTTCTTCCACTTCAGTTGCTGTGTTCCCATTTGGGACCAGCAGCCTGGCCCCGGCTCAAACCAGCCTTCTTCCATCCTGGTGTCACCAGGTGATGACGTGTATGACAGATTCAGTTCCAGGCAATGCCAGCTGTCTCAACTTAGGTGAGTTAATGTCCATATAGGAGAGTTACCTTAATAGCAGTGTAAAATTTTACAGAATCACAGAATTACTGAGATGAGCAGGGACTTCTTGAGATTACCTAGACAAAACCCTCTGCTCAAGCAGTGTCAGCTTGAGCCAGTTGCGTGGACTGTGTTTAGTTGAATTTTGAATATCTCCACAGATGAAGACTCCTCAACCTCTGTGAGCAAACTGATCCAGCTCAGACTACCATTAAAGTAAAAAAGTATTGTGTTCAGTCTCATGGTTTTAGTTTATATATCTTGTATTGTCAATAGGCACAACTGAGACTAGACTGGCTCCCTTTTCTTCATTCCCTTCCAGCAGGTCTTCATTCACAATGATGGATCCTTCCTGATCCTTCTCTTATACAGGCTGAATAATCCCGGCCTCTCCTCATATGAGAGATGCTCTAGTCCCTTAATCATCTCTGTGGCCCTGAGCTGAGTTTGCTCCAGTAGGTCCTTCTTGTACTGTGGAGCCCAGAGCTGGACACAGGAGTCCAGCTGTGGGCTCAGCAGTGCTGAGCAGAGGGGAAGGATCACCTCCGTCAACCTGCTGGCAACTCGCCTCCTAACACTTCTGATGTTCTTAGTAATCTATACAGTTACTAGCAAAGATTTTCCTTGGTATTCCAGTTTTTGCTGGGAATTCAATCAATAAGTAATACGCAATCAGGATGTTATAAAGGCTCCTTTCTGCCTTGTTTAATGCTCTTTATGCCCTGGTTAATGCTCAAAAGGAATTGTCTTTTCATAAAGAGCCCCAGTTCTTTAACGGTTTCTGAAGTTTTGCTGCTGGTCAGCCCAAATAAATAAATTTATATAATACACTGCTATGCTGCATCTTCTGAAGGCCATGCAGAGCCTTACAAAAAAAGCAGAGCATTACAAAAAATGCTTTGAAGCAGCACACCTTTCTCAGGTGGTATTTGTAAGAGCTCCCCACTCCTCTCCCAAAGCCACAGTGCACAGAACCAGGGCATTGAGGCCAAGCTCCTTTTTGCCAAAGCATGTCCAGCAGACTGGAGAGTGAGAAACTTTGCTGCTAAAATGGAAACCATGGGAGAAATTATTAATTATGTAAATCTTGATTTTTCTCCACCCACTCTCACAAGTGGAGCATCACATTTTGAGTCCCAGATACCAGCCTCTGTGGCAACAAGGGAGAGCAGAAAGGCACTGGGATCAAGGGGAGCAGAAGCCATGTTACATCTCCAGCACGGGAATCGAGCAAGGGGAGGGTAAACGTGCATCCCTTTGCAGGATTCTCAGCTCTCTCTGCAGCTCTTAGAAACATGCCCTGAGCAGCTCACTTGGGTTCATAGGAATTTATCTCTAGCTCCTCGCTGCCCTCTTCTACTCTCAGGACTCAGCTAACTAAATGCCTTTGGAAATGCTATTATCTCCTGTGCTCTCTGGGGCCAGGAGCGGCATGGAGATTTATCATCTGGAACAGAAGGCTTTGTTTAGTTCTATAAAGCACAGAAAGTTAAAGAAAGAACAAAAAATAAATACCAAACCAAATGCAAAAGTCAGTTTAAATCTCATGCCCTTTATTTGCTCTCTCCAATCTGGGAATGTGCATGTATTTTGTTTTGTGATGTCATCAGATACTGTCACATGAAGAAATAGTTAGAGGAGATATACCTCCATCTCTAGAATAAAGATTAAGCATCCAAATGGCCAGGAGACATTCCTGACATAACTAAGTTGTGTAATTTATTTCCTGAAGAGCATCAGACAGGAGACCAGGTCAGCTTCTCCAATACAAACTTCATTTAAATGATGCCACTGCTTGTTTTCACTAAACACAGGAGCATTGATACTGTCTTTTTACCTGAAAGATGCTGAAAATGCTCACAAACTTTCTATACACATGGGATGGGAGGCTGAGATCTGTGCCTGAACTCACCATCTATATTCACTGTCTCATCCAAAAGTGCTGATTTAGCAGACAGAACACTGGGACGAAGGGAGTGTGTTTTTGTGTATGTGTGTGTTTATCTGCAGGAATATTTCAGTTGGGATATTTTTGGGATACATTGGCATTCTGCATTTACCATCTCAGCAGTGAATGTGACTGTCAGTCCTGTTGCAGACAGGCAGCTTGGCAGCACAACAGATCCATCCGGCATGTGGAAAACCCTTTGCTGCACGTGCAACTAGTGCTGGTCTTTCTACTCCTCTCCCATTGTGGTGCTGCTGTTAGTGGTGGCAGTCACACCTCAGGAGGTTCAGAGGTGTGATCAGGCAGGGTGAGCTTCCTTCTGGAGCCCTTGCATCTGTGCTGCAATTTGTGTGAAATAAATAAACTGTCAACGGGACTGAATTGTTTACTTTCTTTGTGCAAAATCAGAGAGGGAAACGGCTTCACCACTTTGCTCTTTCTGTTTTTATCTTCTCAGTGTGCTCCAATTGGTAGTGCATATTCCTTACCCTTGTTCTGGTTAGGTAATTTCAGATGCATGAGAGGCTAAATGAGAACAAACTCTCTTGTGAGATTTATTACATCTTCTGCTTCTAATCAAGCCAGAAAAATACAGCAACAGGCTTCCTTCTGTAATCCTGTTCTCTCCATTCCAGTCCCAACTGGAAAACAGAAGTACAACAAGGAGGAATGCAGGGAAAGAAAAAAAAAAACGTAAAACAAATGTCCTGGAATGTCTAAGAAGAGCATGGGGTTTGGCCTGAGGTGATGGCTCAGGGGTGCAGAGGGGTTGTGAGGATTCTCCCTTCTCCCAAGTGTTTTCAGTTCCCCCTACTTAGTTGTATTTTTTACCTCCCCCTGTCCTCCCCTTCTCGTTTCCCTCCATTTCAATAACTTTATTGCCAGGATGGCAGTGTGCACATGTTGCCAAAGTCAATACATCAAGCTCTGTGCCTAAGGCAGGCTTAGGAGCAGTAAATGAGAAGAGCTGGGTTTGATCCACTGAGTCCATCATTCTTCCCTCCTGGCTTGCTAGTGACTTACTGCTGCCTAAGATTTGCTGTGTAAAGCCACAAACAGGGGCCAAGCCAGGAAATTCAGTTCCATATCCCAGTAACTTCAATTTGGGGTCACCCTCCAGACCTGCCAGAACCTAGATAAGGAATGGAATCCCCTGCAGCCCCATCTGTAGATCAGGTGGGCATAGGTGACCTGGTGCCTGCTGTCCTCCATGGGGTGGCAGGCAGAATGTGGTGGTAGAGGCAGCCCACCATCAATGCTCACAAACCTGCTTGAGGCAGAGAGGAACCGATGTGACAAACACAAAGGAGGGCTGGAAGTCCTAATTAGTCCTCATTTCTGTCCTGCTAAAATACCCATCTGTCACTCAGCGGCAGTAATGAGATTTGAGAAGATTAACTGGATGCTGCTGAGGCCCCTCAGCGTGGCAGCTCAGTAAGTGTGCCGCTGTTCAGCTTTAAGCCATGCTTGCAGCAATTACACCCCGAGCAGGTTTATGTCTGGTTACTGCTTACATGGGAGTGGCCCAAAAAAATCTGCTACAGGAATGGGGTGGGTGATTCAGAAGATGGCAAGCGTAGTATCATCTCAGTCAAGTTACTGTCTTGGAATCATTTGGGGAAATGTTGCCATTTGGGCACATGGTAAAACAAGGACCCCAGTATTTTAAAAAATCCCTGGTTTATCTTTCTCTTTCCTAGAGGATAGGATCTCTTTTACACATGCACATGCTGTGTCTTTTCCTTCGCAGAAGCAATTTCTGCTGGAGCTAGGATTTGTTTTTTTATTCAGTGTCCTAAACTGTCATGTAGTGTTGCTCTGCCTGGCTCAACAACTGCTACCTCCCAGCCTAGAGGTGGGTGGAGTAAGTCTTGTTTTTGCAGTTTGTGAAATATTTCAGGATGTAAGGCACTCATTAAATTATTGATGTTAGCTCTTGGGCACTAAACAGATGTGAACTGCAGCTCTGGGTCCCAAGGGCTTAGAGGCTTATCCATGCCCTAATGATGGTTCGCTGCTTGGGATTTTTCATACATTTCTTACTACAGATTTGAACTCACTGCAGGATGGTGGAAGGATTTAGCAGATGGACAAAGGATGACTGCAAGGCTTTTCTTTGCAACATTATATACCTGTGTAGCAAATCTAATTGAGCTTTGGTAGAAAAAGGGGAAAGACGTGAATGTTTTCTTTAGGAGAATGGGAAAAATTAGAAAAATGTGTTCCTGTCTCTTGACAGAACATGTTTGCAGAGTATAAAAAGATTTTGAATAGTTATGATTCAAGGAACAGTGCAGGTGCACCTGACATCAATTCTTGTGCTTAAAGAAAGATATTTTGGCTTGTAATGTGCCTTATTTCTATCCCTTTCCCCAATCATTCCTCCTTGAAAAGTGTCTGGCAGCAGTAGTGCTGCTGACTTTACCTCGTGGTGACAGCAGGGTGGAGGTTGGGACTTTCAATGCAGTCCTGTCTCTGCAGTACTTTCAGCTCTTTGGTTGGGCTGTGGCGGTGAAAAAGAGCACCTAGGCTGATGTGGGACAAGGAAGGGAAGGTAGCAAGTGTGGCACCATGAGCTGTTGAGATCTCAGGGCAACTTTGAGGGCTGCTTGCTGGTTCCCAGGGAACCAACCGCAAACAAAACTCCGTTTACGGCAGGAAAATCCACTCCCAGATTTGACATGGGGTCCCATGTTTGTGTTTGAATAGAAAGTGTTCAAGAGGCTTCTCCCTTCACTTCCCCTTGCCCAACCATTCTCCCCTCTCTCCTTTGGGGCGCTGTGAGGGCACAAAACCTCCCCATTTGTTATGGGGCAGAAGAAGGGTGAGAGCCACTCCTGACCCTCTCCTCCCCTCGGCAGTTTGCCTGGTAATTAGCTTGTCCCTACCAGACAAGCCCACAGGCCAACAGAGCAGCAATTGAGAGGCTGAACAATGTCCAATTATCCCAGCCCTGGGAGCAAGAGGCTACTCCCTGACACGTGGGCTCCATGTCCCTGGCCAGATGGCTCCTCAAACACCCTTGGCTGGCCCAGTAACGCTGCTTGGGGAATTTGACACGTGTCAGCAGTTTTGGCTGAATGCTTTCATGAGCTACCAGTAGCGCAGTTGCCTGAAATATTGGGAAGAGCTCCACATACACCCTGGACACTGCCACCCACTCCATGCCCTGTGCTGAGGCAGGGCTGGTGGCTACAAGGGAACATGGCTGTGCTCGTGTGGAGTGAGATTTTGCAGCCTCAGCTTGGCTACCTCTTCTCCTCATCCAGTTTGGTGACCTGCTGGAGATGTAAGCAGCTTGAAAGCATGCCTTGCGCTTTTCTCTTTGCATTCCAGCATTTGTGCATCAATGAAGGCTGAATTTCTCAGATTGGAGTTTGAATTGCATGAAGGAGATGGCAGGATTCACAACCATGGCATGCCACCAGCCATGGCAAGCTCTGCTCCTGTCACTGCCTGGCTCAATGAGAGACCTTGGGGCACTCCTTTTTTTTCCACATCTCACCTCCCTCAGTGATTAAATGATGCTGGTATCATCTTCTTTTTGGTGCAAAGCTCTCATTATTGTTATTATTGAATGGGAAGAGTCCTAGCTGTTTTCATCACCCAGTACTGAAAAGTGGGGTCTTGCAGCTCTGGGGAGTGACACATTGGGTGAGAGTGAGGGCAGGAAAGGAACCTGCCTGTCTCAGCAGGTTCCATACCAACAGCCTCCAAGGGAGGTGTGAGGAACATCAGGTGGCATTACGTACCCAGAGTGCTTTGTTCTGACTTGGTGAGGCTTCTGCCCCAATACATGACAATTTAGCTTTGAAGAGAACATGACAGCCATTTACCATCTAACCTCTCGGAGTTAGGAAATGGAAAAAACAATGCAGCATGGATCTGAAATAGCAGAGTAGATTACCCTAGACTGGAACTTAGCCAGGAAGCTTCTGCTAATCTTGAAAAAAAAAAAAAAAAGAAAACAAGCAGAAAAATAAAAATTTCTGCAAGACTGCAATCTTTATTTTATAGTCTCTGATTTAGAAGGGAGAATATGCAATAACACAGCTTTCCCTTTGCATGCCGTGGGACGGGTTCATTACTGACTCATGGATAGGACTGCCCCTTACAAGTTGCTTGCAGTAACTTCAATTGGTTCTGGTTTTGGGACCAGGCCCAACCTTAATTTATGCATAGAAGTTAATGATAATGCATCCAAAGAAACAGCTGGGAGGAAAGAAGTGTGACATGGAAAAGGACACTGGAGGAGATGAATGGGAAAAAGGAATAATGGCAAAAGTAGAATGGAGAAAAGCATGTGAGAAAATTCCAATGTGCTTGAAAGGGAGGAGGCAAAGGTTGGAAAAACAAGTCTGAGGGCAATACTGACTGTACTGGAACAAATGGAGACTGCTAATGAATGGTGGAAAAGAGAGGGCTCTAAGTGAGAACAAAATTCAAAATCCTGGCAGCTTTGTTACTGGGATGGAACAGAGGAAGAGACTTCCTCTGGGTACGGATACCTGAAGGATAGACAGGAGTAAAGGAATATGCTGAAAGTGTTGACCACTCTTGTTATCCAAAACTCCTCTTCCAGATTTTTACCCAGAAGTGAGACAGGGCAAGAGGTAAAACAATAATTTCTGACTCATTTCAGCCCTTGAAACAAGCTTGGTTTTAAGAAGTGCAAAGGAGAGTTTGCATTGAGTTACTACATGCAAGAGTTACATGCAAGTTACAAAATGCAAATGACGCATTTTTCTCATCAAATAACTACATTTTTTCATTCCCCTTTTGGCATCTAACTGATGTTAATATGAGCTTCAGTCTCTGATTAGTTCCAAAGTGTGTGGATGTGAACAAGAGCAGCTTTGCCTTGCTTGGATAAGCTTTCAATACTTAATGTTTAAATGTGCTTGTCTTCATCACCTGCTGAAGGATGCAGTGCTTCAGCTTCTTTTGCTTTGGAAGCCTGTGCTATGAATGAAAACTTCTCTGATTTTACAGTCTCCAGCAAGGTCTTGCTTTTAGATCATTCAGTTCACGCCCTTTGAGACACACCTGTGCAAGAATATGAACTTAGCCTGGAGTTTTCTTCCCTCTGAAACATGCCAGCCATGTATTGAAATCAGGACACAGGTTATGGCCTGAAGTGTGTGGCTCAGCTGTGTTGGCTGGGGACAACTGCAAAGGCCAAGAGATGATTGACTTGTACAGCAGTACTGTAGCTATCAAAATGTAAGGAAGTTTGATTAAGTACGATCTCAACACCCTTTTCCTGCAACACCCCTTCTTGTGTTTGCAAAGTGTTTGTTAGTGTCTCAAAGCCCTTAGTATAGCAAAATCCAGGAGTCAGAAAGACAAAAAAAGAAACACAATCCAGAAACCCAGTTCCTGGACATATGCCTTTGAGAAATGTAGTGCATTAAAGGATTTTTTCTTTGGTTGCTTCCTCTTTCTTTGCTTCCTCCAGTCTTTGTTATTCCCAGCAACGACTTTATTTACTTATTTGCTTCTTCCAAAACCGCTGGATAGATGGGGGCTTTATCAGGGAGCAGTTTAGCTGGGGTGGGCAAAACAATGGGGCTTTAATCAGGGTGCCTCCAGCAGCCACTGCTGGCCAGAGGTTTCTCTGAATTCCCGACATGGAACAGTTGCCTCTTTCATGAAGTGCCTGTGGGATGAGCAGAGGATTGCTACACCCAAAGCATTTTCATGCAGCCACAGCTCTCTGAAAGGAAATGCTGCTGAGGACGCCGCCTGCAACACCCCAAGCTGCTGGAGTGACCAGCATGAGAGAGTCTTTCTTCCAGGCCTGGGCTGTGTTTGCCTCCACATGCAATCTGTGAATAGCTCAAGTCTGGAAAGTGTTTAGGAAAGCATCTAACTTTTCTCTTAAAGGAGAGGAAAAAAAAAAGGAGGAAAAAGAAAAAGAGAACATCAGAGATAAAGAAATACTTTCCAGCGACTTGATGCAGTGGCCAAACTATTTGTAATAATTTCCTTTAAATTCCTTTTATATAGAAAGAATTAAATATGAAATCATGAATCAGGAAGCAGTCATCCTGCCAGCCAGTGACATGTACAGAGAGATCAGAGCAAAGTGGGAAAGACACAGAACAGCAGGAGAGTTGCAAAAACCCTTTTTAGCTCTCTCTTTTTCTTCCTCTTTTTGTTTAGTGTACACATTCATGTAGAACTAACATTTCTGACCCAAAAGAAGCTGCAGGAATCTCCTGCTGTTCCTTGTCTCTCTGATGGCAGCCCTAAACTTTCCTGTCTTGATGTGTCTCATCTGTCTGTTTCCTGATGGACGTTGCAGTCCCCAGGTGTTTGGATACCTGATTCATCTCAAAGAAGACTGTGAAACATTAGGTATTTTTAAATATCCAGCTTTATAATTGCTTTGTTTAACTTTGCAACATTCTGAACTCATATAAGGCAGTAAGAAAAATCAGTGCTGTTTTCCTTCAAAGTTTTTTGCCATTGCTGCTTCTAAATTTGTGTGCACACAATGGCTTTTGCCTTTGCACTAGCAAGGTTATAACATTCCCGTTTCCTGAATTCATATTTTTCCAATGGCTTTTTTTCAAACCCTCTGTAAAAGTTCCTATCAGGAGTGCCCAGGCTTTTGTGTAAAGGAGGATGGATGTTACCCAAGTGCTACCAAATTGAAGTTAAGAAATTTCCCCAACAAAACCTGAAGTCAGAAGAAACAATCCTTGTGCCTGCTGTCTACAAAGGTCTACAGGCCCACAAAGCTGACTTGAGTTGCAGTTGAGTTTTGCACTTGCACAGCTCAGGAGCCTGCTGGATTACATTCTGGAGTTCTCACACTGGGCTTTTTTGTGTCTTGGCCAAAGTTGGAGATTAAGATGCCTCTCTGAAGCCCCGTTCATTTCTTGAACTTGTTCTTCTCAGATTGCTCTGATCAGGGCTGAATTTGAAGTACAGATGCCTGACTTCAGTTTCCCTGAAATACAGGGTATTCAGCTGCAGGATTTTTATCTGAGTCTGTCTCTAGCTTGGCTCCAAGGGAAAGGAAATAAATACTACGGGCCAGGAGACTGCAGATGCAAAATAATTACAGGCTTTAAAATGTCACTAGCTGAGCATATAGTAGATATTCTTTGCATTTTATGATTAGCTGTTGTGTTCTCTTGGCTAGTGCTGCCTTCCTGATGCAATTTATAAAGGAGTCTCAGGTCAGGGTGAGGCAAGCCAGATTCAAAACTGGATTTCCTGAGAACACCGCTATCTTTTGCAACTTTTCTTTAGCTTTCTCTGAGCAGGACAAGCTTGCCTGTGTACATGTGACCGTGACTCCCACCTGCTTTACCATCTCCCCTTCCATTCCTAGTCCAACACGACATCATCCACCCGAATATCTGCTTGCATACTGCAAAACCATCTGGTTTATGAACCAGGTTATGCAGCTGAATCATGCCATCATGCCCAGCATTTCAGATCAAGGGAAGTAAATTATGTGTAGGATTCCTACAACTGTCTCCCATCTCTGCCCACAGCCTCTTAGAAACTGGGATGACCTGAATGCTCTGTGTGAAATCAGTCTCTACATGGGGCCATCTGTGCCTAGGGGATCAAGGCACTGATCTTTAGACCTTGGCAGCTGTATCTGCACTTCATGGATTTATACTGATGTGTTTCCTTGCAACTCCTTTCATCTGCTGCTCAGGTGGGCCAGAGGCACAGCTTGCCTCACTGAATGTCCTCTGCCCAGCATCCTCTGGTGTATGAAGCTGTGGAGTAAAAGGGGATATGCAGAGCAGTGAAGCAAAGTTGGATGGAGCAGGGTTGTACAAGCAAAGGGATCCAGTTAGGAACATACCCCTTGTTTGTACATGGTGCCACCAGCCTTCCCTAGCATGGGGCTCTTGTCAGTTGGTGTGTTCTTTCAAGCACTCCCAACAGAGTCCCTCACAGTGGGACACAAGCAGTTTAAGAGATTTTCATGTTGTCAGAGAAGGAGTGTCTTCATTTTGTTACTGTGGCTCTGAAAGGTTTTTAGCACCTTGTTTTTAGCCTTCTAACTCCTTGCCTCCATTTCAGCATGCTGCCTTTTACCACTTAGCTCCTCCAGAAGCACAGCCTACATGGCATGGGGCCAGCCTCTGACCTCAGTGATACTAGTATGAATCTGGGATACTGCAGCCAACTGGTATGGAAGTACTCAGCTCTAAATACACAGAAAGTATTCCCAGCCATAAAGGGGCTTATCATTTAAGGTAGTGAAACAGCAGATCAAAAGCAACTTCTTTGTGATGGGGATACTTGCAAATCTCTCTTGTGACAAAGTGTTTCTGCAACATCCACACTTTCCCTGTTACTACCAGAGAGAGCCATGAATTAATTCCAGGGAAGTCCAAGGAATGCACCAGAACTCAACTGATGCCAAGAATGAAAAAAAGAGCCAAATTTAGGTGGATTTGTCAACAGAAGGTAGACTGTTGTAATTTGCTGCAGTTGACACTGAAGACAGTGGTGCTCTCAGCTCCAAGGGAAGTGGATTGTGTTGGCCTAGTATACTTCTCAGATTTCTGAGAAGCTCTTGGTGAGGCTGGATATGGATCATAGGGGTGCTCAAGTTGAAAGCTTCAATGACAGTGTCTGGATGGGAGGTTTTGGAGACCTAGAGGCAAGGCATTGTCTCTTTTGAGAGCGCTTGACACAGAATGACCTTCCTTGAATGAAACCAAGCTGCAGACAAATAAGATCTTTTGTGAGACTTGCAGCAAAATTCCTCTTTGGCCAGGATCCCTTTTTGATGTAATTGAAGAAAATTAATTGATAATAAAGAGTGGGAAAAAGCATTGTGATAGGAAAAGATCAACTGAATGTGAGAGATGCAGAGCAGAGAGCAGGAAGAGCCTCAGCTCATTCCTAAATTGGATCACATCCTTACCATAATGCTTCCCAGGAAAGTGCAGTAAAGCAGTGTTGCTCAGGCTTCTCAGGCTGAAGACAAACATGTTATTTCAGAGAGGCCATGACCAAAATTTTGCAGCATATTGGTAGGCAAAGCAGAGAGAGAGAGAGCAGGACAAAAGCCCTGGAAGCCCTGAAGATCTTCCTTGGTGCAAATACTTCAGGTGGGCCGAGGAGCAATGAATGCTAGGGCAAACCTTACTGGGTAGTGCAGGCTAAAAGTGTTTCCTATGATGGGGTAGAAAAATATGACCTATGGTTGTTAGTTGACTCAGCTGATTTTCCCCATTCCTTCCAAGAACTCTGCCCTGGGATGCTGTGACAGCAGGCAGACACATTTTATATGCAGTTCCCAGAGGTCAGGCAGAGACTGCTGGGCTCAGCACAGACTCTCCTACAACCTTACAGGGAGCAGTGTGGGTCAGGAAGGTCCCAGGTCATCTCAGAGCAGTCCTGGGGGCATCTGAGGAGGTCTCTGGGGCAGGATATGCCTGGCCACCCCTTCCCCACCCTGAAATACATACACCTGGATTTGAGAGAAGTCATTTCCACATGGAAGTCAGCAGAGCTAGAACAGTCATGAGATCTGAGTTCTGACAGCCCTGCAGTCTGTTGGCTCAGGAGGCATCAGTAATGCATATATTTGGAGTCTTCCTCCAGGTAAAGCAGAGAATGTGTCTGAAGGGGTGGATGTACAACCCAATATTCAACGAGAGCCCTAAGCCCCCAGCATGGTTTTCTTGTCTGGCTTGTAGCATCAGCAGCTGCTGGTTTGGAGCAGTCTTGCATCTCCTCGTGCAAGCCAGGGCATCTGGAGGTGGATTTGTTTTCTGTTGATTCCATGGCAGTGTTGCTGCTTCGGGCCACTGCCTTGGTGTGAGGAACAACAACATCCTAGAGAAGACACCCAGTGAACTGCTGACTGTTCCCCAGCTGCCCAATCCGCATGCCCAGCGTGGGAGGCGGTCAGACCACCCTGACGGCATCAACAAAGCCATCATGTTTGCTGACATTTCAAGGGAACAGAGAAAGGAACAAAAGCTAGGAACAAAAGTCTTTGATGCAGTTTAGAGCTGCAGTTGGAAGATATGGGCCTGAATTGTGAATGCCAGATCCAAGTGCTTTTTTGCTGGGGAGGGATTTTAAACCTCCGTCCAGGTCCCAAAGGTGGGGCCTGAGTCTGAATTCCAGGGAAACAAAATTATACTGAAAACTAAGTGCACTGTGAAATCAAAATGAAAGGTAAAAAAAGGAAAACAGTGGTAGCTGAAGAGGAAGTCAGTAGACAAGGAATGCAAGAAGTTTGGTGTAATTGATTTGTAAACAGACAGGGCATCTTTTCCAAGGAATTCAGGCCTCTCCTCACTCACCCCCCACCCCCAACCTCCCTTCCCTGAAATGATCAGAAATATTGCAGTTTCTCCCTAGATGACCCCTTGGTAGCATCTTGCTATTATTGTGGTTTTCAGTTATGAGACAACCATTCAAGAGGAAAAGAAAAATGGAAGAATTATAGACGTGACACCAAGCCACAAAGCACAGAACCAGTTCCAAACATTCCCAGGCACAAGGCTACTGAAGTCTGGTCTTTTGGCACAAACTGACTTCTAGGACAAACAACCCAAAAGGTTTCTCTGACCATCTGATCAGTGATCTCTGATTCAAACCTCCTGAGGTTTTAGCCAGTATGGTCAGGTTTAGGGTAGAACTTTGGGTAGGGAGATTGTTTCTAGTTTGGTAGAAGCTTGGGGGAAATTGATCCTCTTCCAGAAAAACACATTTGTGTGAGATTTTTAACTCAACTTTCTGAGTCAATGATTCTGACAAAACAGTTGCAATTTCTGCATGCTTTACCAACTTCTGAATTTTTGAAGGTAAGTTTCTATTTGCCAGGAGTTGAGATACAAGAAAACTGGCTCTTAACCTTAGGTTTTCCATTACCTCAGCACATGACTCAGGCTGCCAAATCATTTCTGTTTCTCCTGTTAGCACCTATGGGATGAGAATGAACCTTATCCTCTGTTAATTCATGACTCCTTGCCGAGGGCTTAGATTTTTGCTGACAGAAGCAAAGCACATTTTGTGAGACCATGCTGAGGTTTTTTCCTCACAATGGGGGATGTGACATGCAAGCAAGATTTCAAATGAGGGGTTTTTGTGTCCTGAGGGTTGAAAAGCAAACCATGGGAACTCACCTCCCTTTTTCTCATTCATTGACAAGAAACATATGCAATATTCTAGGCTTCATCTTGCAAGGAACAGTGCTGCTGTCCTCAGAAGTGTAGAGAGGAGAAAACACTAGGCAGGCCTTGATGATATCACTCAATGTTCATTAAGCTGGTTCCTGTTTTGCACTGTAATGTACTCCATCTTCCCCTACCGCAAGAGTTCCTTTCCTCCAGAACTGGAATAAAAAGGAGAAACTACCCCTAAATAAAAATTCTCCAAAAGGTTTAATTGCATTAAAAATAATGATAAAGGAGAAAACATATTTCACCTTCTAGAAGCAGTGTATTTGAGTGTTTGGTTGAAAAATTGAACAGAATCCATGCATTCTGGTGAAACATTTTGATTCTATGAAATGCACAGTTTCCCACTGGAAAATCTTTCAGCTGGATGATTTTCAAGTGGCCTTTCTTCCCACATGCTCTAGTATCCAATTTAAACTCCAGCTGCTGGTTGTGGTTGTCCCTTGCTGTAGTGAGTGCTGGCACTTGTGCTTTCCTTTAACACAGCAAACTCTTCCAGGGAATCTTTCTGTGGCTTGAAAGGCATCATCTGATAATGACATGGGAAGGCCAGCTAGAGGGTTTTGTCTTTGTCTCAGTGGCTGGTGCAGAACCATTCCATTCAGAGTAATCTCCTGATGGATTTTGAATATCCAGGAAGCCTGCCTCCCATCCTCTCCATGAGAAGGCAATTCTGCACAATACTATGTCTCAGTCTTAGGAGGTTTCCCCTACTGTTTAGTATCCTCTCACAGTTTCATTTGCTCGTAGCTACAAGCCCTTGATCACCCAGAAGCAGCTGTTTCCCTGGATGTTATGCCTACCCTGTGCAGACCACTACTGTGTGCCTTCATTTCTCTCCTGGTCATTCAGGCCAGCTGTGCCTGTTTACCACCAGCACTTTGTTCTTCCTTGCTAGTTAATCCCTGCAGGTCATTGGAGTTTCTGCTCCTTTTCTCTTCCTCCTCCCATATGCTGCATGGTATCCTGTTTTCCTTGTAACTGTAGCCACACTGCAGGGCTGAAAGACTCAAGGATTTTTCCATTAGTAATCCCCACGCCCTTTTCCTGGTCAGTACAGTGCTTAAGGGGGATTGAGGTAATTCATTCACGAATAGCAGGCGGTACTCAGAGAGGGGAAGAGCTGGAAGACGCGGGCTCAGTTGGGTCTGTTTCTCTGGTGGACCCTTCATCCAAGGGCGGTTTTGCTCCATCCCACTGTCGTATGCAGGCACTGGCACAGCTCCAGCTATGGGGGCACCCTCCGTGCCTGGGAATGCTTGCTCCAGTGTCAGCACTGCACGTTTCAGCAGCCCTGGCCAACTCCTGCTGGGAGAATATAGGTGGGCTTTTATCCTTTGCGTCTTACACCCTCACCAGCCGGTGAGATTTTGCAATTGCACCTTGAGCAAGATTTATTCTGGTGAGGAAAACTAAGCCCCAGTTCACTCTCTTGCAGCTCTGCTGGCTCTCCCAGACTTGGGGCCACATCTGCTGTTGACAACAGTTGCTTACAGCTGGACTAATTTTGTCGGCCTCTGTGGCAATTTATGGACAGAAATTGGAAATGTAGTCCTGTGCTTAGTTACTACAGTGTTACAGAAAGGCCACAGATAGGAAAAAAAAGGAGAAAATCACATTATAACAATATATTTTACTGACATATACCTGTCACTCATCCCAGAGGACCATTAAGAGCACTGGTTCTAGACAGTCTGCTAAGGGACAAGTCCTCTTTTGGTTTTTGCTATGCACCCCTTAGTAAACACCCTCCCCACCCCACCTGTTTGGCTACAGTGATATGGATGTGGTATAGAAAATGCAGGGGGGCTCTATTTTCCCAGTCAAGGGAAACCCTTTCTTGATGGAGTGCATGTTCCTAAGGGGACCCAATTCCTTGCTCTATGAGGCGGGCCATGGGACCCTTGTGGCTGAAATCCTGTGAAGGGCAGGCAGCACTGCCACCCTGGCTGTCCGTGCTCCTCGCCCTTGCCCTGCTGTGTGTGCCTGTAGCCACAGACTCCATGAGTGTTTCTTACACTATGCAGCAAACTGCAGGCTTCCTGGTGGGAGATGGGACAAGTCCATTGACTTCTTTAATGGGACAAATGCAAATCTTGAGTACCATGGGCTGGGAGAGGCCTGAAATGATGTCTGGTTAGGTTTCCTCTTCTCTGCTGTGGCAGTGGCACACACAGTGCCAATCTGTGGAGGTGAAGTGGTTCAGCTTGGTGTGAGCTGTGTTCTGCAAATTCGTCACACATTTTCTCCACTGTTGATGAACAGTGCTGGCAGTGGTAGTGATTCCTCCATTTGAGAGAATAAAAAAGAAGGCAATAGTCTGGTGTAAAGATCTTGGCATTTCCCACAGCTTATGACAGCGCTGCTGGAACGCAGGGGCTGTGGCTGTATCTATTCTATTGTGAGCTCACATTCCTTAGCAGTGGGAAATTGGCAGCTGTAATTAGTCTCTGATGTTCTCTGCTAATAAGTAATTTTCTGGTACTTGCAAATACCAGCATCCCTAAGACATAACTGTATTGTTTTGACCTCTTATCTCTTCTCTCTCCTCCTCATTGAAAGGGACCCCAGATGTTCTCCAAGACTACTTGGAAAAAACCATCCACCCCTGCTTCCTCCTTATTACATCCCTTTCTCCAGGACTATTTTTTTTTTTTTTTTCTTTCCCGGCCACTGTATGGGAAAATGGTTCCTGCTACTCCTCATGGAAAAGGACACAGATGCCTTCAGGAAGTCCATTTGCTTTAGGAGGAAGAGGAGCCTGACATCAACAGGAAGAGCTGTACAGCAGAGCTGCTCCTGCCCTCTGAGAGAGGGGAGCCTTGAAAACAATGTCAGCTCTCAGTTTAGGACTGGCCAGCAGGAAACGCATGCACTCTGGTGTTTGCTGTGCAGAGGAAATGATAAGCACTACCTGGCCTGACTTGGAGCAGAGATAGCATGGGGGAGAAAAAAAGGCGGGGGAGAGGGGGAATGTTGTTTTTCTTCATACTGGTTCATAGCCTGTCCTTTGCAAAATGGAAAACAAAATAAAGAGTGAAATATGGAGTATATCAGGAATCCGTTGGGGGGCTTGGAAACCGAGGAACACAATTGCCAAGTGATTAGATTTACTACTTTACTAACTGCTTGATATTGGGTTTTCTCCCATTGTTAGCACAGAGAATGACCCTTAGTTTGATAAGCTCTGGCATGCATGTTTATTGAGAGGTGAAGAGAGCAAGAGGCTTGTATCCCCTGTGGAACTGGTAGGATTTTTTGTGCGGGAAAGACATGGGGATAGTGACACAGTGGGGACACTGGGAGCAGAAGGGCTTTGGGAGTACAAAGAAAAGTATTGTATAGATGGATATCTTTCCTGACTTGTCCTTACTAGGTGAGGGGATAGGATAAGGAGATACCAGCATGCTGAATATTTTATTCTGCTTGGTTTCTTTTCTTCTTTTACTAGTGTCTTTAAAAGCAATATTGTGCCTCCTTTCATCACTGACCATCTGACAGAATTAGTTTCTATTTCTGATGCCCTTACATTTCTGGCAGGCAGTTGCAGAGGTACAATCCCTGCAGCTTAGCCTTGCAGAAACCATTCCTCTTGCTCTGTCTTGTGTGCTGACATCCTGAGGTGGAGGTGGACAGACACAAACAGCATGGCAGGAAACATTCTAAACAATCCTAGCCCAGCATCAGCCTCTAGAAGACTGGGAGGCGTTGTGACAGGATCTGCAATTGTTGTTCTGCCTCCTTTGCTGTCCTTGCTGATTCTCAGGCTCTGGAGAGTGAGCAAACTGCCCTCTTGCAACATATGTGAGCACTAATGTGCCACAAGGCTGGCAGATGAAGCAGTGCTGTGGTCCCTGCTGTTTCTGAAAGAAGCCCTAAAGGAACAGCACCACATCCAGATGTTTGAACCAGGCTGTTCAGCAGCTTCATCTTGAGCTCTTTACCTTCCCTGGTGTATGGAAAGGAAAACAAGATCCTTGTGAACATGGCTGTAAGAGTACACTTTAGAGTACTGCGGCCTCTAAAGATGAAAAGGTGTAGCCAATATGACCCATATCCCATGGGTTGCCCTTCTTAACTGAACTACTGGGTGAAACCAGTCCACTGAGACTGGTTCTGGACTTGCTGATGCAGATATCCATGCATGCTTGAGGAACAGTCCCCCAGACCAACAGCTTTCCTTGGCGGTGAGTGAGTGCTTTACCCAGCAAAACCTTCAGCAGCAACAAGCAGGGCAATGCTTCAACAAGCAAGAGCATCAGCATGTCCTGTTGTATTCTCCAGGCCTGTGACATTGGCCTTGCATGACTTTCACATCTTTTGACTTCGTTAGGCTTTGATTGATGCCTCAATAAAACCCAGCTATTTCTCTAAGAAGAGTTTCCTGGTAATGCACATGAAACCTCACACACGCACACACATACATACATAAACAAATATAGCTGTATGTGTAAAAATACATTCGTATGTGTATGTGTATGCATACACATTTATATGCTGATGTATACATTTATTTATGTGTAGAGTTATGTGTGTCTGGTCAGGTCCTGCTTCTGGCAGAATTTTCTCCATGTTTTTTGGACACAGAAACTGAGCCCACCGACTGTTGTGATCATATACCCTGGGCACTACTTAGGATGGGTAGAATAGCACCTCATTTCACCAGAAAAACATCAGCAATCCGAATCACCCACAGCTTAATCCTCTTCAAATAAAGACTGACCTGTTTTCAGCCTCATCTGAGTGGGGTTGGGGTGAGCATTTCTAGGTGACCTTGCACTGCCAGCAGAAGTCTTAATTCTCCACTCTGTGCTGAAACTCACACCATCATTTTGTGCTGCTGTAAAGCTGGTGAAAATGCTTCTGTCATTCCTATACCTCCTCTGCTAGTATTTGCATGTCACAGTAAGAGGTAAGAGGGTATAGAAAAAATTGATTTTATTTTCTTTGGTGGAAGATACTGATGAGTCCAATGGGATTTTTTTGTATGAGTGTATTTCTTTGGGTCAGGCCCAGGCAACCTGGCAATGAAAACAGTCAGTCTAAATATATGCTCAGCAACTGAGCAAAGATGGAATGGATTTGGTGCTGCTTGGCTATAAATTATAATGCCTGATTATTGCTAGTGCCTTTGCGTGTTTGTTTTCAATCAGATTGACATCATGAAGCTTTATTTACTTTTTCTCAAAAGTCTGTTTTCATTTGCCTTTCACTTCTCATTTGCAACCGTTATGGGTTTGCATTTAGGTTCCTCATCTGTCTGCCTGTGATATGTAATGATCCTCAGCAATTTTTCCTGCTCTTTGCCCTAAGTTGCTGGCTGTCTGTAAAACAGCCCATTTGGAATAACCTCTGGAAATTGCTGTACTGCTCTTGACTAGGAGAGCCCTAGAGGCAAGATCAGGGAGAGGCCTGAGTGAAAGAACATTGCTGCATAACCTAGTGTCAGTTTGCATCAGTCCATCAATGTGACAGAGGGTAAAAGAAAAAGAAGGGAGAAAATATAAGTAAGTGCTGTGAGATTCGTGCCATTTTTCTTCCACATGAGAGCTTGGTCCAGGACCAGCTTCTCTGTTACTTTGTACCTTGCTACCAAGCAATAACCTGGGCCCTCAGTGGGGTGATGGGCCCCTGTTCTCCCTTTCACATACCTGAGCTCCTTGGCACTGCCATCCTGAGTTAGCTGGCACAGCTGGATGTGTGCTTTAAAGCTTGGGAGTGGGCATCATGGGTGTTTATGAATGCGTGAAAAGCATGGAAGCAGAACCGTGAGTGCTGGTAGACCTCCATCCTCTCCTTGCACATTTGAAGGGACAACAGAAATTTCCTGGAAAAGAGCAGCAGAGAGAGCTGCAGAGCAGCCCACTTTGCTGCAGTACAGGTGTTCATGAGATAACAACCCACTTCCTTGCTTCATCCTGCCTCTTCCCTAGCCTTCCAATAACATTTATTTGGGAATTAGTTGCTTTGTCACCACCATACAATCACTATAAAAGTGAAGTAAGGATCTGTCACACAGTGAGAGATCATTACAGAACAGCACAGAAACTGCAGGCAGGTTCCATGTCATCTAGAGATTGCTACAAATTTCAATGTATGGAGGTGGTGTTTGTGAAGGGCACAGTACAAAAGACTTCAAAACTGTTTAACTAGTCACTGGTATTTTTCATGTGCACATCAAGACCTAAGCACTCAGAATTTCCTTGTAACAGCCCCAAAAGTCTGCCTTATAAAAAGAAACCTGGAATCCCTGTTGTCTGGCACAATAGAGTCCAAGCTGAAAAGGACTAAGGGACAAACTAACATTGACAGCCAGGTGAGGAGCATTGATCCCCTTGAATTGCTGCTCTCCTCATTCTGAGATCCTAAGAATCCTGTGTAGGAATCTCAAAGTGTCAAGGGAGATTTTGGGTTCTACACCTGTATAGCAGTCAAGAAGCATGTGTTAAAGCTTACAAGTTGCCTCCAGAGTTATTTTGGGACTGTAACAAAATGAGCAAGTCTGCATCAAGTGGCAGGCCCAGGTAAAAGATGGAGACTGCGCTTGTTTTTTAACTGTCTTCTAACGCTCTTGTAAATGAAAATAAGTAGATCAAAATCTGGTAAGAGGAGGAAGAAACTTATGGAGTCCACATACTTTTGTTGCTTTGTTGCCAGCAGTTAAGTGGGTTAGCATGGCATACTTTGGTTTCTATGCTTAAGAGGAGAGCAGAAGAAGAAAGGAAAGCATGATACAATAAATATGGCATAAGCTTGTTTATTGATCTGGATGAAAGACAGCAGGCTCTCAAGAGACTTCATATGAAGCCTACATCCCATCACCCAACATTTACTTGAGCTCTTCCCTGGCAGGCTGCTTCTCCCAGCTCCCTTGAGCTGCAGCATCGGCATCACCCTTCTCCTGCACTCCATCAGCTGGTGCAGCCTTTAGATTTGTTAGTGGGTTTAGTACATGTCACCAGAATTGAGGTCAGTGGCAAAATTCCTGTTTTGCCGCTTGCTTATCATCACAGTATCTAGGCATTTACCAAGACAGGTCAATTCATTACTTGCAGCTTCTAAACTATTCTGATGTTTTCGATATTTACACCTGAGTCCCTTTCCAGACGCAGCATAAATTGTCCAGTTACTCCTATCTCCAGAATTATTTATTCTAATTGCTTGTGCTGTGATAAACAAAATGGCCTACAATATCCACCCTGATTTGAATGGTTAGCTGAGGATGTGCACAGCTCATTAACCTGCCATGCAGAACTTGAGCCACTGCTTTCCAAGGTGGTTGTACCACAGTCATAAAAGTTAGGAATGGAGATATCTTGTCCTGTTATCTGGTCTTTTTTTTTGCAGGAAATTGTCAGCAGGATGTTTTCCTAACAAAACTATTCCAGTATTTAGTGCAACCTCTTTCAAAAGTGTCTGCGTGACAGAATTTGCCAGCTATGTCAAGGTGAAGTCACATTTCAGAGGGGCACAGTGACTGCTGGGGCTGGGAGTCAGCATTCAGTGTCTGTTTTGGCAGTGCTTTCATTGGACTTTCTTTGATGTGTGCTGTCTATGAGCTGGCCAGGTCTGCCACAGACTTTCATTCCTTCTTCAAGCATCACAGTTGTCAGGTATGCTCTGGAAAATCAGGTGTTCCTACATGTCCTTTTTAGATATGTTAGATGTAAACTGAGTATAATATCAATGGGGAAAAAAAATTCCTTGATAGTGGTGCCATTGACTTCACTCAAAGTCTCAGCTGAGCCTGCAGGTTGTGTTAAAATGCATGTGCTTGAAATCAGAAGGCCACATCCCAAACAGCACTCAATGTTTCCATTTCCCACATAGGCCATGGGGGGTGATGGCTTGCAGCGTCTTACAGATTTGAGATCTGTTTTTCCTATATTTTTGCCCACCAAATCACAACTGTGCACAGGACAGTGCTTTCATCGCAGGGAATGGCACTGTTTTGATAACCTTTGTGATACTGCAGGGGCATTTCTCACAGAATCAGAGGGGAAAAAAATATATGAAGTGTATGACTTACACAGTGAATCAATTGTGCTGTCCATGTGGACAGGATCACCTTGGTGCCAACCATTCATCCTTTTGAACTGTATTTATAGCAGTTACGGGAGAAAAGCCAAGGTGCATTGTAACAAGTTGGTTTGCTTTTAAGCCTGTTTGGTGCTGTTTACCTGTCTCACGCTGTTTAAATACAGGTGTCTGTGTGTATGGAGGGGTTGTGGCAGCTTAGCCACAGCTAACAGCCAAATTCAACACTGGAATTTGAGAGTGAGACAAGTTTTGGCTTTTTTTGTTTTTGTTTGTTTTCATTTTGGGGTTTTTTTTTGGTTTTTGGGTTTTTTGGGGCTTTTTTTTTTTTTTTGTTCTGTAAAATGACTTTAGTGCTGGTGAAAAGTATGCACAGACATCCTGGAGACGGAAGCTCTTTGTCCTTGTAGCATTTATGTCCTGACAAGGCAAACCATCCCGTTTCCCAGCTCTGCCAGCTTCATCTCTGAGCAGAAACCTCTGCAGGGATTTTGTATGCTGTGGTCCCTTCCATCCCAGGTTGCTGTTGACAAGGAGACAGTGGAAGGCAAAGGAAATGCTATGTGGTGGGAAGGCAGGATTTATCCTTAGCTGCCACTGGTTAGGGCTCTGCACTGGGAGAAAATCTGGTGACTGATGTGCTGCACCAAGGCTTGGGTGAGCTGCACGGAGGAGAGCACACTTTGATCTGCTCTCAAATCTGTTTCTCAACCAACCTTATGCCTAGTGAAAATTAGGCAATGTCAGCAAAAAAGAAAAAAAATTCTAATGAATCAGCTTTAAAACTCGTGATTTACTGTAGAAAGTCAGGAAATGCAGAAAAATACCTTATCAGAGATACTGATGATCAAGTAGGTTGCCTTTTATACAAAGTTGTTCCTTTCCTGTGATTAGGAGGCCAACTGAATACATTAGTTTGTTCTGTTTCGTTATTTTTTGTGCAAAATAACAACTCTTGCTTAGTACAGACTGAAACACTTTTTAAAAGGAAATATTTCCTATTTTAGTAATTTAAATTGAAACAGGAGACTTTTCACCTTTTTTGTCCTGGTATTGACATAGCATGATAGGAAGCATGTGCTACTATTGAGGGTAATTGAAGACAATTTAAAAAAATACTAACATATAACAAAACCAAAATGATGAAATAAAAATGCCTACATTTTTTTTTTTTGCTTTTTTTTTGCTTTTTAATGGTGCAGGATTCATTGTGGTGAGAAATTTAAAAAAAAAAATCCAAACTATTTCCTGCTAGCCAAAAATCAAAAAGTTGCTGTTCCAGGTGAAATGAAAGGTCTGCATTTATCCTCCCGATAGCTGAACTAAAATTAAAATAAAATTAGAGAGGACATGAAACCTCCACCATGTGGCAGAAACAAACTACCAAGGAGGTCCTGAGCATCTCTGTCACCAGTGGTTATCCTTACAGGGAGTTGTCTGAGAAAAAACAGAAGGATAAAGTAAAAATTAAGCCTGCTGCTATTCAGTCCAGTTCAGTGCAGTGTACCCTGAACATGAGGCCCAGTCTAGGTTAGCTAACTTACTCTTCAACTGGGCACTGTTCACACTGACTGGTTAGGGTGTCTGACTTAGCAGCCTCCTCCCTGGGTTCCCTCTGTAGCCCATGGAGACTCAGTTTCTTCTGGAAGGTTACACTGTAAGTCACAGCATATTTCCTGCATCTCCTGCTGGATCAGTGTCTTCCTTGTTCTTTGGTGGCTTTGATGGGAGGCCAGGAGGCCATCCTCCCGCTAGTCACTGGATGGGATCACTCCCTCTTTTCTTAGTGACCTCTCCTGCTTGGGCTGCTTGGGGATTTATATAGGAACATGCTTAAAGGTCTCTGCAGATTAGATCCAAAATGCTCAATCCAGTGCCAGATGAAGCCTTTGTCAGGCAGGCAAGGAATGGGCCCTTGCTTGCTGGTGGGAAGGTTTGGTGGGTGGCAGGACCGTGGCTGGGAAGGGACAGGAGAAGGAAGAGCCAGCAGTGGGAATTTCAGTGCCCATTGCTGCCACTGGAAGCTGGGGGGATCAGAGGGAGGATGATGCAGTGCCTGACCCAGCGAGAGTAGCAGACACGTGTGAAGGAGGTGGCATGAGCTGTTGTCTTGGAAAAGACCCTGGTGAAGGTGCATGTCTGTGTACACTGAACTTGGAGGTGATATCCAGTGAGAGTGGAACGAGTTACTGGGACTGCCCTTCTGGTTTATTTTTGTCTAGGGGAAGAGAAGTATTGTCTTTTGTGTGCAGTATGTTTATAACTCAATTTCCCTTCTGACTGATGTCTTGCTCCATGCTCTCTTGTCCTCCTCCATCTGGTTTCTGTTGTAGTTTTAAATGAGGACAGTTTGGCTGTCTGGCAGAACAAGCGGAGTCTGTGTGACACCAGCTGCGCCTTCCAGCTTCTAAGCCTTCTAAGCTTCCAGCATAGTTTTAAATATAGGAGTGTCAAGATTGGACTCTCTCCTCCCCATCTCCTTTCTGTGCCTGCATGTACAGCCCCTGCTACAATTCCCATGTCTGATATGCCTTTGGGAGAGACTCCGTCCTGTGATTTATATGCCCTGTAACTCTGATAGACACCTATTGTAAAGCACATGCCAGAGCCTGTACCTTCCTGCATTCAGGGTTGATCCCTGCCTCAGTTCACCAGGAGCCATGTCTGAAATAATCCTACCAGCTCAGAAACTCCTGGAAGTGAGAGAGAGCTGCTCACTGCTGCTCTAACCTCTCCACCCCCAAAAGCTGAAAAGGCTAAGCTTTGTAGGAGATCAGAGCTGCTCCGGAATGCCAGAGCTACAGGTCCTGCTCAAAGAAAACATTTATTGTGCTCCAGTTCCATACAAGTGCTGCATTTAGGGGCTTGATTTGCAGGAAGTCAATGTAGTCCCTCCACCTCCAGGGATCTGAGGTTGAAGTCTGTAATTTTCAGTTGCAAGTGAAAAGTGTCCTATGTGGGATTTTTTTTTTGGACATCACAAAACTGCCACAAATTTTGGCATAACTGACTGTTTCTCTTCCTATTAGCCAAAGACCTGGTATGGCAGGAAATCTTGTACATGATGAGTGAAAGGCACCAGCAGAGATATGTGAGAAGCCCAGGATTGGAAAAGCAAGGAAAAATGCAGGTCTGCAGTAAGAGGTACTGGCAGAGCTCAGTGCATATTGTCTATCTGCAGTCTATATGTTGTCTCTGCTGTGGAGTTTTTACCCACTTTTAAAAATGGGTTGAATTTTACACATTTGCTACAGATTGTTCCCCTCAGGCCCCTGTTTTTTGCTTCTCAGTCCTCAACAGATGGATCTAGCCTTCTCTTCTTCTTCTGTATAGGGAGTTTGCTTACCTGCCTGAGGCCTCTTGACCTAATTTACTCCAAGGAAAGTTAGAAATCAGCCAAAAAAATTGTGTGATTTAATAGGTCTTACTTTCAAGAGGTCAAATTAGTCACAACAAACAGCAGTATCTGCATTTTTAGTGGGTTTTCTTATTCTTAACACTGAGGTTTAAAAAATATCTAATAAAGGATGCTTTGTGCATGGACCCCATTTTTTGGCAGCCAGGCACCATCATATGAGGCTTGTCTCCATGAAAGACTGTTAACCTTTAAACAAACCTTGTCATGTGGCTATCATGATCAAATATATTTTCTGTTCAATTAATTCTTCTTTTTTCAGGTTGCATGGAGTTAAATGGTTTCTATTCTCTCATCCAGCTAGGTCTGAGTTGGACATGGATCTGCCCAACTTTCATTTTTGCTGGTTACGTGTCATTTATTCTGAGGCCCCTACCAAGAAGGAAATTTTGATATGCCATCTCTGCATGGCTTCTACCATAAAGATGTTAAAGCCTGATTTTCCAGAAATGGAGATGCGAGCTGAAGTAATTTGTATTTCCCTCTTTTGTATTTTTAGCATTCTCATCATCATATGATCTGAGTTCCCTACTGCAGTTCCAGATAATCAGGACTTACTCAGAGATAGGAAGCTCCTCTTTTTTTGATGTGTCACTTGGACTTTTCTTGGAAAGATATTATTGTACTTCTTTTTTTTTTTTTTTCCTGTCTCCTTCCACACAATTTAGTCTGTATAGAAAATAGGTGTTGCACACACTGAAAGGAATGCTTCCCAGGTTCTTTCCTTTCTGGAAGGCTCTGATGCATCCTCCCCTCCAAAGTCCTTGAGGAGAGAATACCATAACTCTGTGACGATTGTGGACAAAGCTTTGACTTTGTAGACTTCATCTGTTCTCTTTGCAATTTCATGGTTTCATAAACACTGTTGAAGGGTTAGGGCCTCTGCCATGAGCTCCACCCAGCAACTTGAGGGTCTTGAAAATCAGCACAAGGGCTTCGAGTGTGACACAGCAGACCAATGTGCCCATGTTATGAGTACCTGCTCAAAAAACCCATAAAGTCAGTTTTTCCTTGTTGTTTTGGAGAAGCTCCTTTGACTGAGAAGAATTAGTCTGTTTGGAACCATTCAGGCTTCCAAGTAATCACTGAGACTTTGTGTACTTCTGCACTTGGGTTGGCCGAAAGACAAGAGAGGGGACACACAAAAGGACTTCTCTACTTCCTTCAGCAAATCAGGAGGCAGAAGGGCAGCACTTCTTTGACTGAGGCTCAGTAGCAGTGTGTCACCGAGGTGGGTGCAAGCTTGGAGCCCTTCTCACCAAAGCCTGTGCCCTGCTCTGCTTGGCAGGGACAAGTTCACTCATGAGCTGGCTCTGGCCTCAGTGACTCCCATGAGAAATAATAAAATAATGAAAAATAATAATGTACCCACTGTTTTTGTTCAGGCTGTTGTTGGAGTGCTGTCTTTGGATGCCATCTGATGAAGCACATGTTAATATGTCATTATAGTCCTGAACTTAGAGCAGAAGAACTCAGGGAACGTCCAGCCAGAGGCATTGTCTCCAGGGTGTCACAAAGATGCAGTAATTGCTATGCCTGGCTTTCCAGTCAAATCTATGGCTTAGCTGTTTTTTCTCCATACAGCTTTTGAAATATGCAGTGCAGCAGAGTCAGCATTACTGCGGGGAACTTTTGACTTGTGTATTTACTGACTTTTGTGCCTATGGCTGTGTGAAGCATTGCATTAAATACACAGTAGTTTCTAGCACCTAATAAGGAAGGGCTTTCTTACTGTTATTGTTATAGCTTCGGTTGTTATAGTACTGGGGACAGGGAGGCTTGATCTGACCAAGAGAATGGGGAGTTCTTATACTTAATATAATGGGGAAAAAAATAAACATATACTTAGGGTCCAAGTCTGGATGTAAATGTTGTGCCTCACGCTCCTCTTTGCTTTGAGACTGGTTAAGTCTTTGTCTAGTTATGCCGATGGAGTTCTTTTGAAGCCAGTGTCAGGTTTTGTCAGTGTGCAGATCTAGTCAATATTTGAACTTTATACCTCCTCAGTGGGATTTATGAGCACTAAACTGTGGGTATGTAGGCTTATATGGAAGTGTGAATGCTTCTCTGATTTTTATCCAAGCCAATGAGACCTTTTGGCACAATTCAGCAAGGTTGGAGCTCTATACTGGGGAGGGTGGAGGTTCCCAGGACCTCATGCTTTACCACATGCTTTCAATTAGAATGAAAAAGCTTCTTTTATTTTATTTTGGAAGAAAAAGGAAGAGAGGGAAACTCTACCTTTCTTTCTGCTCTGTTACTGTTACTTCAGGGTCAGTCATTGTCACATGTCATTGAGCATTGCACGGCACAACCACAGCATATCCTCATGGCCACTTTGCAGAGGTTATTTTGGATTTTTCCCTCTATTTCTCTCCTTGTTGTACCCTTCCCTGCATCCACAGAGAGCCTCTGCTGTTTTTTCATGGAACTGTCTCCTCTGTGGTGACTTGTAGGACCTGTCAGTGTGTATTTATTGGACATCTTGCTTTGTTTCCTTTCCCCCCGTAGTCCCTTATGTGCTGAAGAGCTGTGCAGAGTTCATTGAGACTCATGGCATCGTGGATGGGATCTACCGGCTCTCAGGAGTGACATCCAACATACAGAAGTTGAGGTAAGGGCAATGTTTGGGAGTGTCAGAGGGATTCAGGGACATTGCTCAGTACCTTTTTGGCATTAGTCCCCCAGGTATAGACTGTGGCCAACAGAGCTCCACACTCTGATGCAGAGGATAAACTGTCTTTGAAGTTGGTAACAGGGGAAGACAACATTTTAGGGATTAGCCCAAAAAACCCCTATATCTCCCTCTGCATATATTAGTGGGAAAGGCATATAGGGTCTCAGCGCAAATGCTGAGTTGCTCTCTCTCACTTTGGGACAAAGCAATCTCTTTATATCAGTTTGTGGTCTGCTCCCTGTGTTAGGGATAATGGAGACTAATTGAAACCTCAGGGCCTGAACTTGGGACAGAATCTGGGCCAGTCTGCAGAGACACCTCTTCTTTCCCATTTGTTTTTTCTCTAGCTGTGAACGAGTACTTAGGGTGGAGTACTGGCCTGCTACAGCTCTTATTCACCCATATTGTTATGTTTCCATATTGTTTCAGACAAGAGTTTGTTTCTGACCAATGCCCAGATCTGACAAGAGAAGTTTACCTCCAGGACATCCATTGTGTAGGGTCACTCTGCAAGCTATACTTCAGGGAGCTGCCCAACCCTCTCCTCACTTATGAGCTCTACAAGAAATTCACGGTGAGACCCTTGGCTGTTCTTGTTCCTCTCCAGCAGTGTGGATGTTCTGCAGATTCCTCCATGACAGCTGTTTGGGATTCACTCCAATGTCCTGACTTCTGGTGCATCTATCCATATAAACACTTCTCAGTGCTCTTCCCTTCTCATCTCATGTTGGCTCTCTTTCTCTGTCCTTGTTTCTTTTCACCATTTCATGTTTATTTCTCTCAGTTTGTCTGCTGTTTCCTCCCCTTCATCTTGCTCATTTTTTCACTGCATTTCTTCCCCACTGCCTCTTTTTCTCCTCAGTGTGCACCTCTTCCCAGCACTACTAATGCTCTTTACCTCATTACTGTCCATCACTGAGAGTTTCTGGGTCACCTGGGCTTGTGATCATAATCACAAGGGTGTGGTTTCCTGGTCCCTGTCCCTCCCGCTGTCCCTGACACCTGCACAAACTGATTGCCCAGCCCATGTGTAAAGCATCAACTGTTCTGCATCTGTCACATTTTTCCTACTGTGTGTAGGACTGCAGAAGAGGATACTGGTTATGCCAGATATGGCATATCAGGTCCATCATGATCACATTATAAATACAAAGGGCAGAGGAAAGTGGCAACTGGCCAAGCAGAAATCTCTAACTTTGTTTAAAGAGATTACAATTCAAAGAGTAGTTACTTGATTCTGGAAAACAGCCGTAGATTATACATGGATACAGTTGGAGCTTAGGAGCAGACTGAGGGGGAGCAGAAATATAAGACCACAAAGCCTGAATTTTTAAGAGACTTGGCTAATTTTGATGACAGATAATATTTTATTAAAAGGTGGCACAGCAAGCTATGCTTGTTATTAAAGCTGCCTGTTTCTTCGCACTCTAAATCTACTTTTAGTTTTTTATGACACCAACAAATTTACATCCTGTCATTGAGGTTGAAGTCTTGCCTGCTGAAGGTATGCACTTTCAGCTAAAAGAAGTCACACACTTCTCAAGATAACTGGTCTGGGGGATGGGAAAGATTGTTTTCTCATTGTTAGAAACATCCGTCCTTTGTTAAGAAATTCTGTCATCCTATTCTTTCCCATTCGCTGGGAGGAGGAGGCAACAGCCATTGCCAAAAATGTCAGATGTTGCAGAGAAGAAGTTCTGCAAAATCAGGTGTTGCAGTCTGAGTTGCCTCTATCCCGAATCAGGCACTTCCAAGTGACACTGCTGTGGCACAGGAGGCTCTGGGAGAGATCCATGGTGTCCTCACAAGGAGATGCTGTCTGAAGCTTCCTGTTGTCTGCTCTGGGAAAGGGGTGCTTGCTGTGGGGCAAAGCCAGATGAGACCAGCCAAGCAGGAACTTGCTGTAAGAAGTCAGGTGGCTGTGAGGGACACAGCTCTGCTGGGGATTGGGGGGAGTGGCACACTGTGCTGCCTGACAGACGTGCAGTAGTATTAGGTGTCTTGCTGTTCCAATGACAAATTTTAAGTAAGATTGGTCTTTGTTTCAAGGTGATGTATAGCCTGATCTTCAGGGAAAATCCTGAGCAGATTTGAAAAATTGACCTGTATCCTCAGGATATAAGGATTCTGAGGATATGGGGTAGGATTGCTGCAGACAGTCAGGATGAATAGGATCTTGAAAATACAAGATATCATTCAACCATTCACTGTAACTGATGAGTCTCATTCTTGTTGGAGCTATTTGGCTGGTGTCTTCCTGGCTATCACTACTGATTTATGAAAGAAAAAGTGCTCTAAAGGAAACATTAAGATTTAGATGGAAACTTTTTTTAGGAAAGAGTGTTTGCTGGAAAGTGAAGTTTTGGGATGATAACTTGCAGATTTTCAGTAAATACATTTGGCAAATAGCTTTATTCAAAAACAAAAGGGAAAGCATTTCTGTAACTGTCTGAATGTTTCTTTTACAAGTACTTTCTAAAGGGAATGTTTCAACATTACATCAACACATCTAATGTACATATCTTTCAGAAAAGGGTTAAGTAGTTCCAAATTTAAATTATAATTTCTGTGACTAATGTTTGAGTGTAATGCTTTTGGCCAACCTTGAACAGTTGTTTTCTAAAATCTTATGCCAGTTTCCCAAAATGTTATCACTTTGGGTTGACCTAAAAGGTTTTATTTTTTTATCTCTGGCTTTTCAGTTTTTCCACTTAGCCACCAAATCCATTATTCATGTAAACTTGCTCAGTAGGGATTTATAATTGGTAACCCAGCTGACAGGAAGCACAGTCAGATACCAGGAGGAAAGAAAGAAAAAAGACCAATTCTCTAAGGAGCAGATAACCCACTAGGACCGTGTGTGTGCGTGGGGTGTCTGAACAGGGAACAGTGGCAGCTGTACCTCAGCAGACAAGTGCTGGTAGGAATACAGAACACATGCTAATCCCAGCCTGATTGAGCCAGAGCTGTCTCTCATTTGGAATAGGCTGCACTTTGAGTCACTGTGGTGATTCAGAGGTTTCTCTCTAAGGAAAGTCAAATTCTTAATGACTAGGGAGGGGTTGGCCTCTTGGTCATCACTGTGTCAAGTTCACAGGTGTAACATCTTGGTCATGACTCCATTGGCTATAAATTTTTGCCAGATGATTGCCATCTCGTATCCTAGTGATGGGTGGTTGTTTCTCAGGACAGATAAGTTGACTCTGCTTGGATTGTTCTAGCCTGGGCATAGAAATACTCACTCAGAGCAAATCAGCTCTAGGAGGCCAAGCTTACCTTCTCTCTCTGGACTTTATTCCACTTGTTAGCCACAGCTCATGAATTGTGCACTCCCAGAATCTCTAGTGGAGTTAAAAAAAATCTTAAATGGCATAAATTCATACCATGATAAACAGATATGCAGTAAGTCCTTTCTTGAATTCTGTATTCTGCTGCTGTAATCCACAGTTTTGGAGGGCTCCTCAGATTTCAAAAGCACAGCTCGTGTGGGTCAGATGTGGCTTGGAGGACTGAATGGGTCATGACCTCAGAGAAGCTGGTATTCACTTGCTGTCTAATCATTAGGCCTTTGAGACCAGGAAGGTTGAATATGGGAATGAAAATGTGCACCGGGGAGAAAATATTGTGTACAATCTAGTTGAAATTAAATGCTTTAGGTGCACCAGTTAAAGTTTTTATTTCTCTCAGTCTCCATCTTTGGACAAGGTGTTCAACTGGAAACATTGTATTAAGATTACAAGAGCTCTTATACTNTTAGGAAACTGTAGCCATGTGTAAAGTCACTAGAAGGAGTTAACCTGCCTTTAATTTGGGCAAACCAAATACATGTGCATCTCATATATACCTAACTCGTGAGCTCACTTGTTTTGATCTGCCATCACTTCTCTTGCCTGGAAACTGGCAATGTTTGGTTAGCTGATGGTTGTGGATGAGAAGTGATCTGCAGGGAAATGGGCAGTGACAAAACAGCAGTGGGAGCATCATCACGGTGGGTGCTGTAGTGACTGCTGCAAGAAGATGCTTCTCTAGCAGCGGCTGGTAGTTTCGGGTTCATGACATTTAAGCAACTGGTGGCTTGGGAAGGGTTGCTTCCTTCCTTTCCTTCCCTGGCAGTGCTGACATCTGTCTGGAGGCACAGCTTGTGCTGGCAGTGTGGGTCACAGCATCCTCCTTTGAACTCGCTCCAAAGTCCAGTGGCAGTCGGGTGGCTAGGAGGAGGTTCCCAGACGGTCATGCGCTGTTTGAACTGGCTGGTGGCTTCTCCTCCCCCACCACAAATATTGAAAGGGAATAGCTGAACAGATGAATACCAATGCAGTGAGCTCCTAGGAATGCTGACAAAAAGCTTCTCGTGGCTCTCTGAGCTCTTGGTCTGTAGAGATTTGCTCAAGACTGAGATGTATAACCTTAATTCTGTCTAACCATGAGTATAAGAATTAATTAATCTGCTGGGCAGGGATTCTGCTAAGGTTTCTTCCATCATGAAAGATGCAAACCCACACAAACAATCCCCTCAGCTATGTTCTTATGACAATCAAAATATTGCTTATTTTGAAGAATACAGAACATGTATATCTAACGTGTTCTCGTAACACAAAGCTTGAAAAACATTTTTTATTTTTAACAGATTATTTTTGAAGCGTGTCATTGCTTTTTGCTTTTTCCATTATTTTCACATCTCTCTTTCCCCTCTCTTTCTATTTCACCCATCAATGCCCAAGTTAAAAAAAGGAAAAAAAACCCAAAAAAATATCCCACAAAGAGCAAAGCAAAACAAACCAACATATTCCAAAAAAACCCCTTGTAATTTGTAATTGAAGGCCCAAGTCCTTGAATGTCCCTCTCCCATAATTACTGACTGTCGGAATTACCTCCCACACCAAGGGTTCCCTTCCCGGGAATCCCCTGTAAAAAGTCTGTGCCAGGGTCAGGAACCAGGAAAGAGACAAGTGGGACTCACTGGCTTCAGTCTTCAGTTGTTTATTATTTCTTTATCGCAATTCAGAACCTTTAGATGACAACAGGCCCTGCACACTTCAATGACGTGCCAGAAAGAGACAAAATGGATGATTCCAAGGATTTTTATATAGATACCTTATCCAATTGAGTTCACAATGTACCTAACACATAGTATGCTTTTATTTTTCTATCAATTCCTAATTATTCTTCAGTCACGTTGCATCTGTATTGTGACTTTGTCTAACCAGTCATTTGTGCTACCAACACTACAGAAAATGGAGTAGATGAAGAAGAAGAAGCTGAGTCAACACCCAAAAATCCTCCATCTTGTCTTTCATCTATCTTCTGTACTAAAACCCAAAATCTCCTTTTTCACCCTGTGATAAACTACAATATTATCTACTATGTACATTTACAAAAACTCAACTTCTCACAAAGTCCTGGAAGCTTTCTCCATGGCCAAAGACCAAAAGCTGTGCTCTCCTGAGAAATAAAACCTCTCAGGACAGGCACAGGAGATATTCCTGTATCCTGGATTCCCATACTGACCACCATGTCTGAACATCTGGGCATGGTGTGCTGAGACATGGAAAAACGGTGCAGGATATATCTGCTGTGCTGGGGACACAAAGAAACTTCTTCCAGTAGCTCTGTAGGGTAACAAGAGAGCATTCCTTCTGAGACAGAGTGTCTCATGTGACCCTTCTTATCCCTCTTCCTTTTCCCCTGAGTCCATTGCCAGGGTGTACTGTTTCCTTGTATCCCTGCAGGAAGCAGTGTCATGCTTCCCCGAGGAGGAGCAGCTGGCACGAATTCAAAATGTCATCCAGGAGCTCCCACCATCACATTACAGGTAAGATTGTGTCCACAGAGGTGCTGAGGATCAGCACGGTGACCTCACCCTCATCAGGGAATATTGCCTGAAATAGCTCTGGGATTCATTTCCAGAAATCAATTTCCAAAAGCTGACTCACCATTTCCAAATCTGGCAACAATTTATCTGGCATTTAAATATCATTGAACAAACCTTTGTTAGAGACAGAACAAGGTCTCCCTGCTGCAGTCTCGCTGTACTCCTTCCCTAAGTATGACCACTGTGGCAGCCTTGGGCAGTGTCCTGAGTGTGGTAAGAAGATGATCTGCTGGAGGTGCTTGAGCAAGAGCTAAGAGCTCAGCCTTTGCAGCATCTCATTCCCTCTTCCAGCCATCTCCCATCCTCTTTGCTCCTGCTAAGGATGGTTTGGTTCATGTCCCACCCTTGGCCACCCCCAAGCACAGCTGTTCAGGTATTCACCCTATCCCATGTAAATGCTGGTGCTGTGTCTCCTCTGCCCCATGGGCTCTGTTACTGCAGACACTTGGGGAGGGGACAGGGCTGGCTCTGAGCCTCGCTATCCCAACAGGCAGGCGCTGGTAACATGACACATTTTTCTTTCTTTGTGTGAAACCACTGCAGAACATTGGAATACCTGATCAAGCACCTGACTCACCTGGCCTCCTTCAGCAACATGACCAACATGCACACCAGAAACCTGGCCTTGGTGTGGGCTCCAAATCTCCTCAGGTACAGTAGAGACTCCTCTAATCCAGAGCACCCTGCTGAGCTCCAAGGGGAGTGGCAGCATCTGAACCTGATGACCCATCACCTGAGGGAAATGCAAAGACAGGGAAAAGCTGAGCAATTGAAGGGAAGAGCATAGCAGAGCAAACAGTTTTTCTTCCAGGTTGAATAATCTAAGGCTTTACTGCCAGCATCCAAGGAAGCTTGTGTGTTTGTGTGTTTCTTATTAAAAAAAAATAGTTGTTATTCGCAAGTTGAGCATAGATTTAGAAACGAGGACTTAACTCATCACTTGGGAATGTTAATGACATTTTTGATGGTGCCAGTGCTTCTGCAGCAGGGCAGTGAGACACAGCAAGGATCAGAAGGGAGAGAAACAGGGCGATGATTCTACAGACCTGTTCCCAGATCTGCCTGTGCAAAAGTGAGATGAGCTTGCTGGGCTTGAAATGGCAGGCAGTGTCAGATCTCAAGACCACCAGCTAGGTTTTCATGTTTGTTTTGCCTGGTACTCTGCTGTGAAGAATCCTGGATTAGATGCAGGCGGGGGTTTGGCTGCTATGTTGTAGAGCTAATCAGAACAAGGAAAAATAGCATCTGGGGAAAAAAATTAAATATTTTGTATCTCATCAAAATTCCCTTTCCATCCATCCAATACCCCTGCATTTAGAGGAATGAACTATACAGGGAGAGTCCAGGGCTGCAGCTGGGTGGGAGAGGTGTAATGGCAGAGCCATCAGGGTAGTGCTGGGCTGGCAGAGGATATTGGCTAGAGAGGTACAGGCCTGAAAAGCATGATCTAAAGAGTTATCTCACCTTTCTGAATCCCAAAAATGGCAGAGCAGGTTCTGAAAATGAATCAAATGTTGACTCTATTGAATATCATTAATTGGGCCTTTACTACCAAGACATTTTAATTCTAGCATCTGTCGTTGTCAAAAGAAAAGTGAAGTCTGTTTTTCCTTTGCAGTCTTTCATAAGTACAAGTCACAGGGAGGAAAAGAAATAAGCAATGCAACTGCAGTCTCCTTAAAGGGTTATCTTCTTGGCAATGCCCCAAGCTGTTGTCTAACACACCAGTCATTAACTTTACAAAGGATCCATTGCCCAAAGATAATTTCTTCAGCAACACTTTGGCATGCCAAGATAAGGAACGTTCCTTTGCTGAGAGCAAGACTGAGAATGTGAGAGCACCAGGGGGGCAGAGAAGAAACTATTGGGGCACATGGCAAAGTATTGAAGAAATTGGCATGGGGAAGACCTGAGCAGGGTCTGAGGGATTTCACTGAGAGGTGACTGAAGCACTGAGCAGAGATCCAGAAGCAGCATTTGAAGGCTTCTGTGTTGTCTTTCAGGCCCTGCCTTGAAATAGCTAAAATAGGAAAAAGGGAGAAGAATGGAACTTGAGAGTCACAGTTTTACCTGCTGGAGAATGTAAAAGCCAGGTGGGGAAAATAACACATTCAGGAATGGAAGTAACAGAGGTGGTGTAGAAAACAGAGAAAATAATTTTTAAAAGAGTGAAAAGACAAAGAGAGGATGAGGGCTTGTGAGGGAAGGAGAGGAAGAGGTACAGCAAGAGTGGGGAAATCATCCCTGTTGCCTTGCTTGCAGGAAGAAATCTGATCTGTCCTTGCCAGGGGCTATGTGTGGCAATGCTCACTACTGGGACCCCTCTTTCCTCATGCAGGTCAAAGGAGATTGAGGCAGTTGGCTGCAATGGGGATGCAGCTTTCCTGGAGGTGCGAGTGCAGCAATTGGTGATCGAGTTCATCTTGAACCATGTGGATCAGATCTTCAACAACAACTGGAAAGCGAGCTCTGCAGAAAACATTGGTACCAACCTCCCTGAGCCACCTCCCATGTCACTTGCTATGTAGTTCAGCTCTCCCTTCAACTAATAGTACAACCACAGTAACCCTTGCTATCACCACAGACTTGCCCAAAGACACCTTGAGCCCAATATTTCATTACTCTTGTCTTCTTCATCCCTATCTTCAACATTTTCTTTTTGAATACTAGCCTCCTTTAGTGTTTTCTCAGGTTGCCTTATGTCTCATCTTTTTGCATGATCTCATGTGGCTTAACTCTTTCCACAAAAGGAAGACCACCTAATTGATTCCCAGTCTTGATCTAAGCTTTTTCTTTAAGTCCATCAGCCACAGTCTCAGCTCTTCTCTCAGATTCCCCCAGTTACAATTCCTCATACCAACAATACCTGCCTTGCAGCCACTATTTCCACCCAAGTCTGAGGTCACACCCCCAGGCACTCCCAGGAAAAAATTTAATCTTGTGCTCCAAAAACTTATATCTTTTTCTTGAGAACATTTTATAAAACAGATTTATTTTTTCCCTGGGACAGCAATAGTTTTCAGAGATGCTGATTTTGCTGTTTAGTGATGGTTTTGTTGACAAAGACTGGGAAGTGAGGAGGCATGGATCCACAGTGACCTCTCATAATTGCAGAAATATGCTCCTTCCAATTTTACACACTCAAAAGACTTCTGATACCTTCAGAACTCAGACAGTATCCACCTTTCTGCTTTGCAGCCCTGTGTCAGCTCATTCTGCTCATCTTTACCTTAGCATGGCTTTGCCCCTGCCCTCATAAACAGACTTTCAGTTCCCTGGGCTATCAGTGACACTGCTTTCTGTGGCCCTGAAATGAACTAGAAAGTTAAAGTGATGCTGGTTTTTAGAGCAATCTTCCGTTGCAAAACAAGACAAGGAGAAAGATGTGGAAGTGAGAGAAAGAACTGGGCACCAAATTTGGATCAGGGACTGAACTGCTTCAAAATTGGGGGTGGGTGAGGGCAGAATGGAGGAAGGGAGTGAGGAAGGAGTAAAGGGAATGTGTGAATCCTGGTGATTTTCAGAGACACTTCCTTCACACAGAAGCGTCTACGGCAAAGGAAGCAAATCCACACAACACAGCCTTTAGCTGGCAAGCATAGCCCCTGATGGGAATGTACTCAGATGGATAAGGTTGCTGGGGAGTTGAAAGGCTTATCTGAGAAAAAGCCTTTCTCCCTGCACATGCCACTTCTTTGCCCCCTCCACAGGAGATGTTCCAGTCAAATAAAGTCATGAAGCTCTTGCTCCTGTCTGTCCTCACCCCAGGCTGGAATGTATTTTCTTGTTTTTCAGAGAGCGCATCAGTTGTGAAAAGTTTGACCCTCCCCTCGGCCTCCCTGCCAATGAAACTGGTGAGCCTAGAAGAAGCCCAGGCACGGAGTCTGTCTGCATCCCATCCTGCTTGGAAGGAGAGGAGAGAGAACAGCTTGCCTGAAATTGTGCCTGTAATTGGGTCCCTCTTCCACACAGTTGTTGACCTTCCTGACAGCAAGTAAGTGCCAAGAGAAGTTTAAAGCACAAACAAAAAAGTGCAGGTTCCCCATTGTGATTGGGAATGATCCTTTTGTTAACATGATACCCCCACAAATGCACTCTTCTGAATCTACTGCCACTATCCAAAGAAAATTCAGTGTTCTCAAAAGAGGCAGAGCAACTCCTGAGAAGTATTGCAGTTGCTGGGTTCACTAGTTCTCATCTCTCCATCAGGGCAGAACCTCACAGACCTCCTGCAGGAGGAATGAATTGTCTTTGCATCCTTGTACCAGCTCAGAAGTTGAATAAACACAGGATGAGCATGGAGCAGGTTGGGGGACAGCTTATCTATGAGTTCCACCTGCTGGTGGGCACACCTGGTGCCACTGAGCTGCTCCAGATTCTTCATTCTCCTGGTTCCTCTGCAATTACAGCCAAGCAGGAAGGCTCATTTTCACTCCCAGCATGGAGAGATGTTTACATAGTAGCACCTATGCCAGCTATGTCTATGCCAGAGGAGTCCGATTTCAGACGAGGTTGCTGCAGCTGTTGGCACAGCTGCCCTGAATAAGTATTTATCTATTGGTCTATCTAACTGTAAATATATAGCCACTCTACTGCCTGGTTCTGATAGTTTATAGCCTCTGCAGCAGGAAGCTCATTAATCTACTGACACAGAAAGCACCCGAACAAAGATATTTATTGGCACTTGATATATTAAAGCAAAAAGGAGTCATCTAACAGAATACTGGCAAGAGGATAACCAGCTTAAGACAAAAGATGTATTGTCCCTCTAGACTGCCTTCTCTTTTCTCATTTGAAGAGAAATGTCCTACCCCCAAGATATGAATCTCTGTTGTAGCACTGATTTGTACTTCTCTGTGTACTGATCAGAAAGAAAAGCAGAAATATGGGAATAGAAAGCCCAGTGTGGAGAGCAGGACAGGGAGATAAGAGAATTCTTGCTCTGAAAGAGGGAAGATTGAAGGAGAAGTCAGAATGAGTATGAAGGAAGTGAAACAGAGCTTCATGAAGAAATATGTGTACATGAAAAAAATTGCATTAGGACAAGCAGCTTCTTTCTGCAAAAGCTGGGATTTCCAAAGAGACACAGGGAACTGGTGTCCCACTTCCTCTGACAGTTACAAGAAATTGATTTAATTCCCTTAAACCTCCTCCTGTTTGGTTAGGACATTATACTTACATATGAATATATAACACCTGTGATTAATTTAATGTTGGCCTGAAAAGCATTAATAGCTAGTTTTCATTAAGGAATCCTTTTATTTTTGCCATTAGACATGGTCTTTAAAGCATAACTTTGTGTACTGAGAAATAGTACCAGTTCCATCAGTTCCCTGGAATTTATCGTACATTGTGTCATTAAAACCTGTTAAAAAGGCATTTTTTCTTTGCTTTATTGCAGGATAGTCTGAGCCTTGGAAACCTCTCCTTTCTGGAGACAAGCATGGTTGATTGCTCAATCACTGTTGCTGTAGCATGATGCCAGAGCCAACTATCTGAAGGCTTAGGTGTCTTTCCATCCATGAAATAGTTAAATCAGCAGTACAGATTAATCACTTACAGCATGCATGCTACCTATGTAGCCAAGAAGGGTTGGTTGTTTAGCTATACCTTGCATGCTTTGGACTTAAAAGAGGTGTGAGAAGAAAAAAAAGGAAAGTGTTGAGGGGAGACAGTTCAGAGGCCTTTGGAGGGTATTAAAAAGGTAAAAGTCTCTAAGGTTTGGTGACCACCTGAGCTTTTTTTTCCTTCCAGGAGGAAATTATCCACCAAGTCCAAGAAATGGAAGTCAATATTTAATTTGGGCCGCTCTGGCTCAGAATCAAAGTCTAAACTGAGTCGTAATGGGAGTGTCTTTGTAAGGGCACAGAAGCTCTCTGGTAAGAACACACTTTTCAACTGAATGTTTTGCTCTGAGGCTTTCTCTTATGTTGTTGGTAGCATGGGACAACCTCTATCCACCTGCCACTAATGACATAGACTTGAGATAGTCTAATGGGGTTGTGCTTGTTGCCTAAGTTTCACACACATCTCATTTTCCTGTGATGGTGAAAAACACCCTTCACGGAGGATTTGGCAGACAGCTACAGTAAATATTGCATTTTGGTACCTGATAAACTGGCTCCTGTTGTCCAGTTGCCAAGTCTGGGGACTAGGAAATGTTATGTAGGTTTGGATTAGTCCACTATTCCACCCCAGCCAGTCTCTGTCTCCTAAGGCTCGTTGCATGGCACTGGGTGAATGGCTGTCCTTCTAGGCTCTCTTTCCACTAAAGGACATTAAAAAACCATCTGCATTCAATGTCTTTGTGAAAAACAAGGCACCAGGAGTGCCTTCAGCTCTGACTCTCAGCACTTTGAGGGAACCCATTGATTTTGCAGAATTTACAAGAGAGAAGTCGTGTTTTCTTCTGGTTGTAATCCCAAGTTCTAACCTCTCCTGGGCTGCAATCTCTTAAAGACTCTGCTTCCTAGAAAATCACATGGCAGTGCAAATTCCCAGTGTTAGGAAATGATAACTCAAGCTCTAAAAATCATGAACTTGACTTACAAGTAATCACATTTTTAAAAAGAAAGCATGCCCTTTTAATCTGAATTCATAAAGAAATGTTTTGAGTTTATATGTTCTAGATTTTTTTAGTATCTCCAAGTCAAAGAATTTACTTTCTATAGGGAGATGAATGTGGATTTTTTATTTATATATCTCATGACTCCAGGAGGTGGTGTTTGGAGGACCGCTGCCTAACATTGCAAGAGTTCAAATAAAATAGTCAGTTTTGGCAACATTAGCTACCACCACATATAAGAGAGGTTGTATTTGGATCAGAAGTGAGTGTGAAGCCAAATGCTGGATACAGTTTTTTTTGGACCCCTGCCTTCCCCATGTTTTGCGTGTACAGATGGCCTCACACAGTGTGCCCATGACACTCACAAAATAGCTCTCTATCCTATTTTGATCATGGGATCACCTTCTCACCTTGATAAGGAGTACTCTGTCTCAAAATAGCCAACCCAAGGAGGCCCAGGAATGATGGCAGCCCCAGAGATCGTGGAGGCTGAGCCTTGTTCCAAGGACAGTACTGAGTGACACGAGGCTGGACATTTTCGCCAGCAGGACACACAAATGCACAGCCGTGCTCAGAGTTTTCAGCACTGAAGCAGTGCCTTTCTGTGCTGCTGCTTTACATTTTTTGGTGCTCTCTGCTTACAGCCTAATGTGAGGGAACAGACGAAGTTGCTGCTGAACCTCAGCACATGCTTTAGCACAGCTTGAGTTTGTGCACACAAATCTGACATAAAATGTGACTTACACAGCTCCCCAGCTTGAATTTTGTTCTTCCTGGAAAGCGGAAACAGTGCTCAAGACATCACGTCTTATGAACGTAAAAAGTAGCCAGGGCTCCATATAAATATAAAAAAGTAGCTGGAGTTTCTCTTATGCTCATGTGAGAGTAAGAGCCAGAAGCTTCAATTATATAAACAAATGAAGTCCAGCAAGCCTGCTGACTTTCTGCTTTACCTACTTTGTGCAACTCTGTAAACAGCAAACTTTACTCCCAGACATTTTCCAGATCTCCGTGGACCCTTTTTGGGCTGCCAGAGACTAACTTGTCTTCCTTGCCAGCTACATTTCCCCACCTCCCTTCCTTTTTCAGAGACGTAACAGCTGCAAGCTTCCAAAACCTCTCAGGAACAGGCCTGTAGAGTGTATAGTAACAAATGACATTTTGTTTCTGGACAAGCAAGTCCAGTGAGGATGGCCAGCAAAATGGGTCACTTACTGCCCTCAGAAATTTCCCAGGGCTCTTGCTGGAGGCAGGGCGTGCTCACATCAGCAAAAGAGCTGGGAGCGCAATGTAAAAACAACCCAACATTTGCTATCAGGAATGAGAGGTGAGAAGGCGTTCATGTCAGTTTAGTTAAAAAGTCTCCCACAACCAATGGCTTGACTAAGTTGGGGAGGGGAGTGGCACATGACAGCTTTGGGGATACTTAACTTCTTCAGAGTGGAGGTCGTGTTGACTGGCTGGGTTAAGTATAGGTCTCCACATGTCCAGCAGGTGCAAAGCTGTTGTTAGCACTAGCAGATCCTCAGCTGTGTGGACAAGTGTTGTGGGTAATAAGCCATGTGGTGTAGATACATGGGGGAATGCTTGGAAATGGAAAATGCCTGCCTGGCATGCCTGTCTATATGTATGCAGCCTCTGATCTTTATGGGCTGAAGCCTGCAAAGCCACAGGATCTGATACCTGCTTCTAAAACTCTAAAACTCTTTTTCCACAGAAAAAGCAACTATTCGGCCTGCAAAGAGCATGGACTCGTTGTGTTCCCTGCCAGTGGAAGGTGAGGCATCCATGCCTATACTGTAAGCGGGAAGGCTTACAGCTCTGCATTTGCAGCAACATGGATCACAGAATCACAGAATGGTTTGGGTTGAAAGGGACTTTAGAAATCTTCTAGTTCCAACACCCCTGCCACAGACAGGGACACCTTCCACCACACCAGGTGGTACCAACACTTGAACAATACTTGAACACTTCCAGGGATGGGCATCCACAGGTTCTCTGGACAGCCTGTTTCAGTGTCTCACCACCCTCAGTGTATGAGCAGTCTGTGTCTGTCTCACCATGTTGTGTCTCTTTGTATTCTTATGCCATGGTTGCTGATGTGTGTCCCCACCTCTGTGTGTGTGCATTTTTGACTCTTTTCTGTGTTGTTTATCTCAGTGCATCCACCTGAGAGTTACCACTGTGTTTAGCTGCACCTTCATTGGCAGTTGGACTGCTTTGATTTCTTTCTTGGTTATTCTGGACACAAAAATCCCATTTGTAGATGAAAAAGGTTTGCAGAAAGCTGACAAAGCCTGGTATGTGCATTGTGGGCAATATGTGGTAGCCCTAGACTTAGCTGCATCTGGTGGAGAAGGGTGTCTAATGAAAGTCTGAGCTGATTTCCACTGGAGGGCATTCAGTCCCCTGCTGCCTGCCCATTTTTAAGGAAGCCCTAGGGCTAGAGTGAAGAAGGTCTTCTGTGCCTATTGTCTCCGTCTATCTGGGGAAATGTGAGTGTTCACCAGGGCAGGACTCATCCCTGGAGGGATTGAGGAGGGTTCCTCACAGAGGAAGTTTGTTTGCTAATGCTTTGCTTCCCACTGACTTGCTCCTGTGTTCCCATCTCTAGGGGAGGATGACAAAAGCAGGTTCAAACGGTCAGTGACTACTGGAGGATTCTTTGTTCCCACCAAGATACGGACAGGAGGCACAGGCAGCTCATATGACCTCAGCAAGGAGAATGAGTGGGAGCGGGAAGGATCTGCCATGGGAGCCAAAGGAAGTTCAGAGCTGGGTGGGGAGAAAGGTCTTCACCGGACACCACAGGTGAAGTCACCCCCTGAGCAGCTGAAGGTTTTCCGGGTAGCAGAGGATGCTGAAAACGAGCAGACTTCAGCCAAAGGAGTGCTCATGTTCTACACCTCTGAAACAGCTACCAAGTCAGGCTTCCCAAGCAACCTCTTTCCCTTGGAGGCCTCTCCTCATCACCAGAGGAAAGCCCTGAACATCTCAGAGCCATTTGCTGTCTCTGTCCCACTGAGGGTATCCGCAGTCATCAGCACCAACAGCACACCCTGCCGTGTGCCCACCAAGGAGAAGCCTTCCCTTTCCAGTCTAGAGGAGCTGTCTTCTCTGATGGAGAGCACAAGCCCCTCTGCTCTGGAGGCAGAGACCCACACAAAGACAGAGCAGGCAGCAGAGCGCATGGAGAGGCAGCCGGGGCCAACTCTGCCAGTGGCAGCATCTAGAGGTAAATTGTATTAAGAAGGGGAGTATGGATCCTCAGCTGGGCTGCTGAAAGTGCCCAGCAGCTTGGTGGTGTGGAGGTTTTTCCAGCTTGAGCTTGTGGCTGGAAAGAAACCAACCTATAGCAGGGTGTGTGCTGACTTGATAGCAGGTCAGGGTGGTGCGTGTTGCAGTAATGAGCCTGGGAGGTGGATGACCTCCCAGAAACACCTGGTTATGCCTGGAGGGAGCTCTCTAGCTTTGTTAGTTGATGTTGGCTTTTGGCAGCACAGCTTTGTCCCAGGGCACAAGTTTTCAGTCTCTAGTAGTTACATTCATTTGTGTTTCTGATCCAGGGTCTCTTCCTGAGGAGCTGGTGGCAGCTGGGAAACCCAAGTCCTTAGAAATGCCACAGCCAGCAGCAGAAAATCAGGAGACGTGTGGGCAAAGCAACTGCACAAGCAGCCCCAGCAGCCCCCATCAGTCTTCAGAGCAGAGTCCCACCTTGGAACAAACACCAGCTTCAGAGTTCCATAAGGGACCACTCCCAGCAGGCAAAGCAGAGCAAGGACAGCTCAAGATGAAGGATGTCTCCTCAGAAGGCAGCTGTGACCAACAGGAGATTGAGATGGCTAAGACAGAAGAAGGATCGCACCTAAGAGATGTGGTAAGGAAGAAGGCATGAGAAAGGTGGGGGACCATGCCATGGTAGTGACTGGGAGGTTGTTTAAAGTTTCATTGTGTGTCTGTAGTTGTGAAAACTCAGTCTATAACTTAGGCAAAGCAGCACCAATAATTGACCACGAACTGATTTATTTCACTTCTGTGAAATCACCATGTGGTGATTTACCTTTACGTAACTACCTACTGTCCCCTTTTGCTCATCTTTTCCTGTAACTGTACAATTTCAGTCTGTACCATCTGTCTGCGCTGAGACTCTCCAGATGTGAGACTGTCCAGATGTCTGAGCATTTTCACCCATGGTCTCTGAATTCCCCTTCTATTTTTGCTGTCCCATTTGTCCTGGATAGCCTGAACAGTCCTTTTTATTCCCATTTCTACCCACAATTCTAATTTTTTAATTCTTACTATTTTTTGCCTCCTCTGTATCTCTAGCGAAGCCTTTCCACCAAGTTTCTTACAGCGATACTCATCTCTGGACAGCTATTTAAAGATCGGTTGGTGTATCTCCTTGAATAGATTATTCATTTGAGTGTGTGTGCAGTTTGGGAATGCATATTCTCTGGCCAAGTGAGCCTGAATGGGAATTGCTGAGAAATGGGCTGGAACATTCCAGCTACTCATTCAGCTCCCTATTTCAGTTTGTCTGTCCAGGCCTCCTTTTGGCTGCACCTCAGACCTTCTCCTCCATAAACTCACTTGTTTATACATGTATTTTCTTCCTTGAACTGGTAGCAGTCTGTGTGTCTGTGTTTCTGTACCCGTGAGCCTGCCCATCCGGGAGCCTGGATTCTAGGAGGGCTGTTTGGGGAAAATGGAAGGGTTTTTACTGGTAAGTTGTGAGCTCCCAGGTGATGGCATTTCTTCTGTTTTTCAGACTGAGGAGGGCCCTGTGAATGCCATTCTAGAACCGCTGTGGCCAGAGATACAGCAGGAACTGAAAATTATTGAACCTGAAGAGGAGCTCTTGCTCTTGCCAGCAACTGTCCCAAAGGCAAGCCCAATTTCCAAATCCTCTTCTTCAGTACAAACACATAGTCTTTCCTCTTGCCCAGGACAGAGTCCAACACTCACTGAGCAGAAATCTGAAAGAACAGCATCACAGATAACTCAGGTGCCTTTATTTGGTGCTAGTGGCTTAGAGCAACAAGAAAGCCAGCCCAGCTGCCTGTCTGATGCAGTTGCACAGCAGAGTGGTGCTTCAGCCCTACCCAAACTGGGCACTCTTCCAACGGGCTCAGCCTCTCCAAAGAACCACCAGTCAATGATGGAGAGCGGGAGTGAATGTCTCACTCCTACCCTGGACTGGAAGCTTCATAGTCAATCAGAATTTAGTGAGATTGCCATTAGTGATGGATTATCTTGTTCCAAAGGAGCACATCTAGATTCAGGGAAAGAAAAAGATAGCACTTACCAGCTCCAGAGGGAAAAGGATGGTCTTACTGGAGTCCAGACTCAGAGCGAGAAGCATGAGATAATGACTACTGATGAAAGGGACACATTCTCATCTAAGGCACTGAGTGGACCTGGAATCCAAGAGGTGAAGGAAGGCAATGCTGTTAGCAGAACCCAGGATGCTGCTGAACAGGATGATGAGGACACCTGGACAGATAATGTGCAGAGCTTAGAACTTGTGGAGCCTTGGGAGGATCACCAGTGGGTTACAAGCCCTCTCCATTCCCCCATCTTTAAGGACATGCAGGAGAAGATGACCCAGGAGATTGACTCACAGAGCCAGAGAGCAGAGACAGGCCTTTCTCTTAGACCACGGTTCAGTCGCAGCCTCTCCCTGGACAGCAAAGACACAGTGCTGAGTCTATGGACTACCCCATTCTCTTTCATAGATGCCACAGACCAGCAGCAGCCATGTGGTGACATTCTGCATTCAGTGACTTGTGAGCTGTCCAAAACACAACCCATGTCCCCCTCTACTTTGGGCAAAGCTATGCAAGATGAGAATGGCCCAAGTCCTCCAGAAGAACCTTCAAAACCTGAGTACCCCCTTATCAGGGAGAAAGCACCAGGTGAGAAAGCAGGACCCTTAAGAGTCCCTCTTTCGGAGACTGAGGGAAAGAAAGTGCATGTAAGCAAAGAAAACCCTTGGAGCCCAAAGTTTGAGTTGTCTTTGCCAAATCAAAATAGCCCAGGCAGTTTTTCACAGACTGAGAACACAAAGGAGGAGTTATCCATCTCTCAGGACACTGCCCTGGGAGGAGAGATTGTCACCAAAGCTTTGTGTTCTGCCACTGAGTCACAGCTGAGTAATAAAGGTGAAGAAACACCTCGCAAAGTAAAGACCAGGCCTTCATCCCTCAGCTTGGATTCACTCCTCCCAGTCCCAAATTTCTTCACGTTTGAGAGCCTGTCCATGTCATCTGCCCCTGGGAACCTCCTGTACGGGCAGAAGGAAGTAAAAAGCAGTGATTCTGTCCCGTCCCTGCCGACACACTGCCCTGCTGCCAGTAGGGGTGTTCCCTGGGGGTCTCATTTCAATGACCCCGTGGATCTAGACTTGGATTACCTGGCAGTGGCCCATGCCACCACTGGCCGTCGAAACTCTGCCCCTGTCAGTGTGTCAGCAGTCAGGACCTCCTTCATGATTAAGATGTGCCAGGCTAGAGCGGTGCCTGTGATACCACCCAAGATTCAATACACCCAGATCCCCCAGCCCCTGCAGGCTCAGAATGCTGCTTCAGCCACTGAGAAGAAGGAAGCAGAAGCCAAGCAGGCCATCAGGCAAGCTCCACGGGTGGCATGGAGCCACCTGGAGGCCCCCAAAAGTCCACTGACAGAGAAGAAAGCCAAAGCAGAAAAAGAAAACAGCGACCCTGCTCAAAAGGACTCATGTCCTTGGCATGGCAGCCTAGGCTCTCCATTGGAGCCATCTCAGTCCAGTCATCATGCTGCTCTGGATGCCCCTGTTCTGCGCCGAAAGCGCACCTCTGGTGGGGAGACAGCTGGAGATAAACCACAGTCTTCAAAGATAGAGAGGCCATCAGGGTTCTCCAAACCCTCATACAGATCTAGGCCGGGGAGGCCCCAGAGTCTGATTCTCTTTAGTCCCCCTTTCCCCATCATGGACCACTCCTCCTCATCAGCAGACTCGAGGGTGTTGCTGTCGCCCATCAGGAGCCCCACTCAGACCACCTCTCTGAGCCCCATTTGTGGCGATCTGTCCGACCCTGCGCGGACAATGCCCGAGGGGGTGACGCTGCGGAACAAAATGACCATCCCCAAGAATGGCCAGAGACTGGAGACCTCTACCAGCTGCTTCTACCAGCCCCAGAGGCGCTCTGTGATTCTGGATGGACGAAGTGGGAGGCAGATTGAGTAGCAGCTGTTCCTCCTATTTCTTGGTTGGAAGGGGAGTGTCCAAGACCAACTCTGTTGCTGTTTTGCTGTTGTTAAAACTGTTCTGTGCAAGATGGACCTGAATTCTTTCTTGTTTCCTGCAAAGCTTTTTCTATGGAAGGTCATAGTATCTTTGTCTTGCTTTTAATTCCCCTTGTCACTCCTGCCTAGTCTCTCACTGTCTGTCTGTTTCATGGCAAGCCAGTCCCAGGGAACTTGCATTTCTCACACCTGTTTTCTAACAAGCCCTTTGAAAGTCTCATCCTCCCTACAGAAGAAAGGAAAAGTAAATCTTTATTTAATTAGAAAATAGAGAGGAAACATTGTTACAAATCACTGCAGCTCAGGGTGCAGGGGCACAACATCTGCTGATGAGGTAAGTCCAGATGTTTGGGAACTCCTACCATTGTTTCCCAGACACCAATGAAAGGCTTTCTGATTTACAGAAATTTCTGTGTAAATAAACAGGGCAGGAGGCTGGGGATAGCTGAAGAGGAAGGTGAAGCTGGCATGAGCAAATCACAAGAGGGTGTGAGACACCCAGGGATGTTCCAGTGATAAACATACAACCTGAAGACGCTGCCTCCAGCTCTGTCCTTGCATCAGAGACGTGCTCTTTCCAGCATGTGCAAGGGCTGGAATGAAAGCAGTTGGACAAGAAATGCCTAGTTGTTCTTTCAGTCTTCCAGGTCTTTGTGTGCTCAGTTTTGTGTGCTAAATCACTCCTTCCTTGGGCACACAAGATCTGTGTGGCTGAGGAATGGGCATGCAGCTGGCTGCCCAGTGGTAGAGACTCCTCAGGCTGAAAGCAGTGGAACCAAGGCAGGGTCATAACGAAGGCCAGTATCAACTATTTTCATCATTGCTTAAAGCCAGATGACACCTCTGCAGCTCTAGCTCTAGCTCCACACTGCCAACAGCAGACAAAAGCAAGAGGATCTTCTTATCTCCATGTCCTTGGGCTGTTGCCTCTTGCACCCTGACTGACATTTTTGACCCTTGGTCTTTCATTGCCACTGTGTGGCATGTCCCCAGGTGCTTCATTTAAATTTTGTGTCCTATGATTTTACACTTTTTTTTTGAGAGCATGGCTGGTTGCCACCTTCCTGGACCTCAGTGCTTTCAGATTGGTTAAGAGTATGGTAAAGAGGATGATTTGTGGGACTGCAAAACAGATCATGAACAAGTCCTGAGAGGGGGATTTGAAGTGAATTAAACTCTCTCCTGAAGGGAACATTAATGTTACAGGCAAATACGTGTTCAGATATGCAACAGCTGCCATGGGAATAGAATTAAAGTTTACTTTATAAAGCCTCTAACTCTGCATTCACCACAGGCTCATCTGTTGCCTGATCTATGACTGTGGGTGATGGCAAAGTCAGGTACAGCCTGTGCTGTCTCTGCAATTTAAGTGTCACTGGTGACTACAGAGGAGACGGGAGCACAGGTGTTGCTGCCAGCACTGAGATTGTCCCTGTAATGTGCTTGCAGTGGCCATCATTCCTGGAGATGGCTGTCTGCAGGCCCTCAGATGGGTGTGATGGGCTATAGTTTAAGCAGTAAACTGTTAGGAAGTGCTATAGCCACCACAGTGAGTGTCAGCCAGAATTTCCCAAAAGATCTGTATTTAGGGCTTTGTTTTGTGAAGTACTGACAATTTCCAATGGTTAGTAAACTCAACCCACAAGCTCCAAGTCTGTACTGACTGTGTCGCTTTATTAGTGCCATTGTGGCTGGAGGGCCCCGAGTCCCCCCATACAGCACTTTCTCTGAACTCTTTGACTGCTAAAGGAGAGATATGCCAGAGTATTTTTGAGAAGTTATGGGTCCACTTTTGAAAGGCCCATATCTTCAGCAGAATTTTCTCCTTCCATTTCCAAAGGGAATGTGAAAAAACAGGAGGGCTTTTCCTTGTTACCAGCTGCAGTCTTTGATCCTCCCCACAGCACTCTTCATTTGTATTTAGTACCACATGGGAACAGAGCAGAGAACTAAGTCTGTGCTGTCAGTTTTGTTGAGGGAGATTATTAAACCAGATGAGGGCCTGGAGTTCTTGTTTGGGTCCGTGTTCTTTCACAGGCAGCAGCCTATGCTTTACCTGGACAAGCTGTGGACAGCAGACCCAGAATTTGCAGGTTCATGACAATTGTATTATTCTACTTCCAGACCATGATATGCCTGTGCAGCCTCTTATTAAAACGAGGGAATTTCCAGTCCTTCATGCTCCTCATAGTTAGCACAGCTCCACAGTGTATTTACATGGCACTGCCTCATGAAAAAGCTTTTAATCACTTTGGCTAGGTAAATGACAAAGCGAAGGTGCAATATGAGGTATTGTGGTAAGGTTTTAGAGGAAGTAGAAGTTGTGGAAATGATGCCCAGGTTTTTTTGGCATCAACAAAATGGTTTGCTTTGGACAAGGACTTAAAATCTCTCAGTTCCTAGAAGTTTTGACTGCCAAGGCACCTGGAAGGGAGCTAGAGAAGCTCACAGAGTAATGCATCAGAAGGAAAAGAAAATGTGATGAAACCTTGACCTGTTAAAACCATTTTTTTTCCTTTCCTTATTCTCATATCAGCTGATCTATGAACAAGAAATGAGGTCTGGCAATTACTATATAATACACTGTCTCAACTCTTAACAGCATTCCAGTAAGTAATAGCACTTTTGGCATAAGTGGTGAAACTCCTGCAACAGAAAATTATTAGAAATCTTTACTTGATATTAAAGATCAGCCTCAACTAAAATCTGTGTCCAGACTATACTTTTTAAGGGTGTTTTCAGAATTTGAACTCAGATCTGGGTCTTAGATTTTAATTAAGCAGAGATGCTACAATGATATCTCTATTTTGTAGCTTGATCCCATTTCTTATGTAGAATTTCATCTCTGGCCTTCAGCTGATGTATCCAGAGCACTTAAAATAAAGCCTCAGGTCCTGCAGAGATGAAAGCACGTTCTTAGTTGCAAGGTGCCCTGTTGCACAGGTAATTGTTCTTAGCTCCAGACTCAGCCTTCTTCAGAGTCTATAAAGCTTGGCGATGGATGCATGCTGATAGTGGTGCCTGCAGTCAGCTGGAAGGACCAGAGCTTGGAAGTTGGACAGAGCCAGAAGACAGATGCCACCTTCCATTGAATGGTGCTGACTGGGTGGCAGGAGCTTCCTGAGATCCAGCTTTACTATGCTATCCCCGATGTCAGTTTCAGGGTCAGACCTGATCTCTGTAAGAAATCTTCTTAAGAAGATTTCTTAATCTTCTTAATCTTCTTTTCATCTTTCTTGTGTTTTTTCTCCTTGGTTTTGGGTTTGGTTTTTATTGTTTTTGTTTGTTTGCTTGCTTGTGGGTTTTGTTTCTGTTTTCCCTGTATTTATCTGTGAAGCATTACAAAGAGGGATAGATTGGATTTGGATGGGAGATGAGTCTGGCCCATGAGAGCTAAGCTGGTTTTTCTTGGTATTATTGAAAGGACATTCCTAAATAGACTGGCTCATCATCTGCAGCTCCACAAGGATCACTTCAGGGACCCTGCAGTACATTTCAATTCTCCTGAGACTGTGAAAAGTAAAGGCTATTCTCCAATTTGCAGACGGCTCCAGTATCAGACATGACAAAATATCACCAGTATGTGTTGCTTGTGGGCTTTTATAACTGGAAGACAAGTGAGTAAATTTCACTTATTCTTCCCATGTAGTCAGAGGTTGGTGCAGCTTCTCTTAACGTAGCTCAGAGTGAAATGGCTGAGCTGGCAAAGGTGAGAATCCCTGATGGAAAGGAGGGACATGGATAATACTAGCTCATGTGGGAGCTGCCTCACTGGCAGGAGAGTAAACAGAAATGAGGTTTATATTTTACCTTATAAACCCCAGTCCTCTGGGATGTCCATCTCATGCTATCACTGTAGAAAGACTGAAGAGCTTATTTTTTCACCTTTAGAGCTTCAGAGGAACTTAAGTCTGTATTAGAGAGCATTCATGAAGCCTGTAACATTTTCCCTCAACCAAACGGTTCAATCAAAATATTTTTTCTTTTTTTATGTATTCTGAAACACCTGTAATGGTGAATATTTTTAAATTTTATATATATATATATATATATATATATAAAAGATCATTCTATGTAAATGCATTAAAAAAAGGAAATGTAATTAACATGAAGGAATTGCCTAAATAGTATTTTACACATCTGTGAAACTTGGGCTGGCGCGTGAAACTGTTTTCTGCTGCTACGTTTGCAGCACTGAGAGTGTGAGATCAAATGGCTTTTTGCCTACAGAGTAGCTAATTAGTTCTGGTTAACCTGTGGTGGGCAGAAGGCCTGAACCTGCCTTCCTGAGAAGGATGTTTTCCTGGGAAAGGAGAGACAAGATCAGGGAGACCAGAGTTCAAGGGCTGATTTAGCTTTCCACCACAAGCTTCTCCATAGGTCTTGGAAATTCAAACAGTCTACTGAAGCATTTACTACCTTTCAGCCTTGCCCAGGTTTTGCAGTTGACCTTTTTCCTTCTCTCCATCTCTAGAAAAAAAAGTAATAAAAATCTCTAGGGGGTGGAGGAGAAGCTGCAGCTGATCCCTATTTTGTTTAATCTTTGCTTGCTCCTAACTGATGTAAAGGCTTGGTGATAACTAATTCTGCTCCAAGCAAGGAATGGAAAACTTCCCATTGAGTTCGACTGGAGATGGAGTAGGACTTTAACAGCCCCAGAAAGAAAGGATGGCAGAAGGCAAGAACTTTCTGAGGACTCCATACAGCAGTCCAGACCTTGGATCTTGTGCTTGCAGGCGCTAGTTCCCTTTGAAATATTATTTGCTGCCAGATCAAAAGACGGGCTGGAAGCTGGACACTATGAAGAGGACTGTCTCCGTCCCACTTGTGATTATTTTTCCTGCTAGCTCTGATGAATTGCAGTTTTGTTAAGCTTCTTTCTCTATGTGGACTTGCCTGCCTTTGTGCATGTTTGTTTAAAAAAAAAAAAAGAAAAACAACTGCCAAAAAAGAAAGATGTTTTGCCAGGTCTCAGCCATGAGATTAAACTGGAGTTTTTATAAAAACAGATCTATGCTCTAGTGATGTTTTGGAACTTTTTTTTTTCTGGATTTGGTTTATGAATACAGTGCAAATGCTTTTGTCATCCTCTGACATAGAGTTTGAGCTCCTCATTTGTTTTGTGAGTGGCCAGGGCACTGATCTGTTTTTGTGTGGGCTTTGATGGTGGGGACTGAATGTTAGGGCATGACCACACGCTTTTCTGATTGGAGGTTATGGGAACTAAAGTTGCTCTGCAGCTCTGAAAATGAAGTGAAGCCTTGGAGATTTCTGCAGAATTACTGTTATCTGAAATGCTTTAAAATTTTCAAGGGTAAAATAATCTTTTTTCTTACCATTGCTAGTTCTACCAGGCTGAAATTTCAGTGATGTGCAACCTTGTCCTCCTATTTAGCACATCTCCTGCAGAATTCTGCCTTGCCTGTGATAATGCAGAGCAACTCAGGGTAGAGCATGAAAAAACTGTGATCTCAGTGCTTGTACAGCAGAAGCCAAGCTGGGACAGAAGCTATTATGAAGGCCTCTGGTGTATCATGTATGCCCTTCTGTTGATTTGTAAAGGACAAGCAAGAACTTAAACAAGTTATGAATTTAGTTCCTTGGCTCTCATTGAGCCAATCTCTGAGCTGTAGCATGGAAGTGAATATTATTATGTGTGCTTTAGTCCATCCTGGGATCAAAGAGAGA
>VXBQ01011162.1:130293-162158 GCA_013400175.1 Phainopepla nitens | reverse complement strand
AAAAAAAAAAAAAAGATATTCTTGTGCTTGTAGCCTCAGTGGACATATCTGCAGTGCAGCTTGCTCACTGTTCTCCCTAAAACCCTAAAAGGCAGATGAATCATCAGGTTAAAATAATTTTTTTTTTCCTACTCAGCAGCTGAACTTGGGGCTTGACTCCCTTTCCTACCTCCTTCATGACTTCAGTTTCCCTTTAGGAAAATGCCTGGGTTGTGCTTCCTGCTTACCATGGCAACTGGCACACAAATTGAGAGAGAAAACCATGTTTGTTGAACTCTGTAATTGTTAGCCAGAGCAAATTATTAGTGCCGTATGAGATTATTAGTGCAGTATTTTCATATTCTTTGTGCCACAGAGTCTCACAGTGACTTGGCCATGAGGCAAGGGGAGAACCTCAGACTGCCTCACAGCATTCCAGTCATGGTTATGAAAATTAGGCCAAAGGGACACTGCAGACCTGCTCATGCTCCAGTTGGCACTGTGCCCTAAATCAGGGTGCTTAAACACATGGAAGTGCTTGAACACTGTTTCAGCCAGTTTCTTTTGCATGTGTGACTCAGGGCAGTGCCCTGTGTATGTTGTATTGGAAACCAAAACGACAGCATTTTGGATACTTTCAGCTAAGCCAAACCAGATTAAACAAGTTCCCAACATGTCTGTTAACCAGGAACCAACCTTACCCAGCACCAAGGAGCATCTGACACCGGTGTCTCATGCATCCTCACTGCACCACAGGACTCCAGCAGCTCTGGGCAGCAGGACATCCCACTGGTATCCCACTGGATGGGGCTAAAGGTCAGCTGGCAGCAAAGGGGAGGCAGGCAGTGCAGGGAAGGGAGACTGGCACAAGGCACCAGCACCAACAAAAAGAACAGAATCGTAACAGCCAAGACAGAGAAAGGCAGTGAGATTTCTGAGTTCATTTTCCATCTGAGCAGGATAAACTTTTCAAAGAACGTGCCTCACCACAAGGGTAAAGGATGAACAGTTTCAGAGTTAAGGATTAGAAATTAATGGGATCTGCAATACTCAAATCTGCCTGAGTCCTGATGTCCTCAGAAGTTAGACACAGTGGGAGTGTTAAAACTCTAATGTTTGCCTCATTCCATAATTAAACAGGGTAGGTATTTTTGTATGTCTTATTAGCAAACTGCAGTATGAGATGAGCTACATTTTGCAAACCTAGGCAACTCCTAGGAATTTTGTTTGCAATTTGAGTGCAGAGTCCAGATCCATCTTAAAATGAGACCTGTTTTCTTCCATAGCACATCTGCTGCAGAGGGTACATTTCTCTGTCATTTAAATCCCTTATCTGAAAAGACCAGGAATTATTTTAATTCAGTGAGTGAAAATTACTTTAAAAACCCTTTGTCGCTGCTTAAGAAAGAACCACAAGACACACAAACATGGGAACAACCAGAACTGGAGAAAGGAGAATAACACACATGATGATTATTCAACAGAGGAAGTTTCTAGATAAGTAAAATTCAAAAAGAAAAAAAAAACCAACAACACCCAACAGCCATAAGATTGAGTTGAACCAGTCTGAAGAATATCAGGTAACATTTTCTTTCCCTCTTTCTTCACAGGGATCAGGAAGAATAAATCACCAAAATAGTGCTCACAAACTGCTTTACTTTTTTTTTTTTTTTCCCACTGTGAGATAATTTACTTTAAACATCAAGGGTCAGGCAGTGCAAAAGGACTAGTTGGTTATTTACAGGGATTTTTTGAAGTGACTTGGCTTTAGAGTTTCCAGCCTCTGTGCCAGCCACAATACTTTGCTAAAGGTGAGCATTGCTTTGGGAAAAATAGAGAAGTCCTGCATTGGCTCACAGTTAGCAACAGCCCTGGGTAGCCAGAGCAGCTCACTGCTCATCACTTGTCTCTCTTGCAGGGTTTATCTCAACTGGTGATCGTGCAAGAACTGCACATGACCTTGCCTGTGATGTAATCTCACCTCGCAAGTAAGTCAGAAACACCCTCACCTTTTTTCCTGTCAAAGATAAACCCTCAGCAGTCACAATCCACTCCTCCCAAAGCAGGATATCCTAAAGATAGATGCCTGAGATTACAGGGAGAACTCTTGAAGGAGGTTCCCAGCATACCATGTGTCAGGGGATTTCCCCAGTTGCCAAGGAGGGCAGGGCTGCCAAGGGTTGGGAGTAGGAGGATTCGTTTATGAACTAGTTTTAGGTCACTGGTCCCAATAAGAATTTGCTTGGCATGAGTCCTTGTTGTAAGGAATGTGAAAAACTAAGATGCCAGGGCAGTGAGCAGGAAAGGGAATAAATCACTTGAGTCAGAAGATGCTGAACACCACTGTCAGCCTGGTTCCGAGTTTTCCCATTAAGGTGGGTAGCTGGATACAAGTATGGCACAAAATGGCCATTGTATGTCGTACATGAAATCAGCAAGGTTAAGAAAAACAGGGCCTGAAAGGGTCTGTGCAAAGAGGTCTAGTGCAGAAGAAGTGAGGGGAAAGGAGGAAGGGGTAGGAAAACTTACTGGAAAAATGGAGTTGGGGCACAAAATACACAAAGGCAGCCCCACAATTGCCCCATTGCCTGAAGGAACAGACACCTTTGGTACTGCCAGCAACAAACATTCAGCAGTGAGAAGAACACCAGATAACATTTCTGTGTGCATGGGAAGGCAGCAGCTGAGGATGTGGGATTCATTTTGGATTGGAGGACACATCACTCCATCAGCTATGAAGAGAGGGTGCTTCTCAGCAAGACTCTTGATTTCTCAGAGCTGGGAGTATTGCAATAAGTTATTAATCTAAAAATACATTTGGTAACTCCATGAGAGAATTGAAGTGTGCTTTTATTGCCCAGAGAGAACTGTGAATAATTAATACCTACAGAGAATAAACACACAGAGCAAATCTGCAAAGAAACCAAATTACTTTCACCTTTTTCAGCATTTTTTTTCCTTCATCCTGTCTTAGCAGGATATCTTAGTCCAGCAGTTCTCATGCACACATGCATATTGCTCTGAAGACCACATACATCCATGTCTTCAGAACACAATCCAAACAGCTGAGAATGACCAGGATTTTTTTACAAGTCTCAGCTGACATATAAGCCTGCTCACCACCATTCCTGTCACAGACTCCATCCCTTCCTCACCCTTTCCCTGGCACCCCAGGCGATTTCAAGGGCTGGAATCAACCTTCAGAAGCACTGATATTTTTTTTCTGATTTTTCAGCAGGATTTTTCATGACCATGATCAACATCATTCTGTCATCAGTCCAATCCTCTCCTTCCCCCTTAGTTCAGGTAGATAAAACTGGGTTTTTCTGGATGCACTGTGGCATGTTTGGCACATCTGCACAGATCCACCATTGCCTGGATCACTTGGTCACAGCTTTTATTTTTTAGTACACAAATCATAAAGTGCAATGAGAGGGAAAGGCTTAAACAGAAAGCAAATTGGAAGAACCCAAACTCAATTGATTTGAGTTGGCACTTATGTAATAGGTCAGTGGTATCATTTGCAACTGGTTGGAGCAGTTAATACTGCAATAGTCTATTTAAAGTATTCTCAGTTCTCCTTCAAAATCCTGCAGCATTTTCCTCTATATTAAATGCAGTGCTGTAATCGTACCACATTTATATGGAGCAGAAAGGTCTGAAGCAAAAGACCAGAAGAGAATAATATTTGATATTTCCTGCTTCTGTGGTCCTACAGTTTTCTTCAGGCAGAATGTCCAGTGACATCCATATTTGGAAGGCCTTACTAGCCTCTAGAAAGTCCCACCGCCAGTTGTTTCACCCATTTGCAGACCTGCTTGAGTTTCATAAAAAGCTCAAGCAAGAGGTCCTTATGCAGGAGGGCAGCTGTCCACGATGGCTGTCACAACCAAGGGTTATTGGAGGCATTTGGTAAAAAAAGGACAGAGCCTCTGTGCCTGCTGTGTCCTTCCTGCTCCATTTCTCTCCTCTCTGCTGTTGCAGTTGGCAGGAATTTGCAGTTTCTGGCAAGTAGCAGAGAGAGAGTCCATTGCTCCCTAACTTTGGCAGATGCTATTCTCTTTAGATTTCTTTACATTTAGGTATTACTGTAGCTTTTAGCAGCATAAACATAAAAACACACAACCCTACCACCAAACCTCCCCCTCACCCCCTCAAAAATAAAACTCAAACCACTGACATACACAGTCTGCATGGTCAATCCATGACTCAAGTCTCACAACAAAAGTGCTGAAGACTAATTTCCATATGGAATTTCTCAGAGTTCAGAGTCTTCAAGACAGTCATCACACCACTGAATCAGGGGAGCGGCTGATCCACGAGGACTGTCAGTTCTGAAGGCACAGCCATACAGAATACTCCTTCTGTGTTGCAGGGATCCATTTTTTCCTCAAGCTCTTCACACTTATATCTGCCTCCTCCTCTCCCCCAGCACTCTGGCAAGGAACAGTTTGGCTACTGAGTTTCTGTAGCATGCTGCATCTCGGTGCTTTAGCATCTCTGTTACAGGACGTTAAAGCCTCTTATTGTCCTGCTCCACATGTCCCAAACATAGATCTTTATTATTTACCTTTCCCAAAGACTCAATCTTGAACAAGAGAAAAAATTCACTTCCACTTCTTTTTAATTAGTATTTTGGTGAATATACAAAAACAAAGAATCAAGGCAGATAGCAAGCATCAGGACCTGAACCAGTACATCTTTGGAAGAGGCTTCACCTTAAAACACTCTACAGAGGAGCACATTTCTCACAATACATTTAACTACTGAAGTGTTCACTAGGAAAGACACCAGCTCAGTCTGGGCCAAAGTAAACAGCCTTTATTGAACTGACTGAGAACTGCAAGCTGATGCAAGGACTGGGTTTAGTTCAGTAAGCTCCTTGCTTGCATTTTTTTCACAAAAGTTACTGACTGCCATTATTTGCCTTTTGTCCTACATGATCCAGGGATGTGGAGGAGGAATCACCTGGGGTGTGACCATTTACACACAGGTAGCTGAAGCAAGAAGCACAATAAACTGGAAGCATGTGACAGCCATGTTTGCGAAGACAACTGCAGCACAGAACCCCTTGCATTCTGCACAAATTCTAGCCCACAGAAATATGAAATCTTGTGTGAAGTACATAACAGCTTTTTTGAAGGAGTTGCTTGTTAGCAAATGGAGTTTTTTCCCAGACTGGCACTTCTGAAGGTAGGAGCACATGCAGTAGTTTCATCAGTGATAGGAGGTAGGCTTGCATATAGGCAGCATATTGTTGAGGAGTGAGCTAGCCTTTTATTGGGCTTGACTAGCAACAGACTTTTTATCTGTGACATGTTTTTATTGCTGACACACTTAAATGCTCAGAGAATCTGCCTTATTCTAAGGCAAGGGCGACAGAGACCAGCAAGAGAAGTTGAACAGTAAAATATAATAGATAGGTCTGCAGTCTTCTCCCTTGCAGCATCTGTCCTTTATTGGTCACAGGAGGTTACAGGTTTGCTCATATAGCCCTTGATGGAGCATTATAATTTAAATTCAAACTAATTTAAGGGAGACATTTTTCTGCAGCAAGTGTATACCGACATTTTCTTTTCTGATGTCACCAGGGAACAAGTCCAATCACTATTTTTCTCACCTTATGCTCCAGGATTTCTTGCACAGTGAAAGGATTGTGCCTCAGCCAGGAGGCATTAAGGCTGCAGAACAAGGTGGAAAGCAGGGACAAAAAGATTCTTTCCTGCAGTTCTTTGCATCAAGTTTTTGGAGGGGCAAAAGTATATATGGGAGAGGTAGTGGGAAAACTTCAAATCCTCCATGGCCTGAGGAGAATGGAGCGGGAGACAACCAAATTCAGTTTCACACGGCTCTTCAGGACACCAGGCCTTCAGTATTCGATTCCACTCCAGTAGAACATTGTGCCAAGGAGGACACAGAACTGAAATGACAACACTATTAAGTTCCTCTGCCCTCCCTTTCCTGCTCTCCACCTCGCCCCCAGCCCCATTTAGTCCTACTGGTAGAAGAGAGCAACAGAAATTCTTGAAAAGCAAGGCTTGTTTAGGCAGAGGAAGCTTAAAGTTTTTGATCTGCACAGAAACTACACAGTAAAGAAAGAAGATATGTGCCACCATAACTATTTGACTGTATCACTTATCTCACTTGGGATTATCGGTCATGAAGCTGCGGGGGTCTGAATACTGAATACACTCATACAAAATCTTTGAACTACACAATAAATTAGCTATCATGATGATCCAATACCCTTCACAAAGAAGCATTTGCAAGCTGTGTTTGCTGTGTTGTATTGCTGAGATGGCAGCAGGTCACAGCAATCCATGGCAGACTGGAAGGCCATCTAGTTCTTCACCTCTGGAAACCAGAATGGAGGGGAACCTGTAAATGCAGCCCTTAGTGGAGCAGGCTACAGGCACATTTGTGATGAATGAATGACGATAATCTATGGACATTTTTAATGCGTCAGTCCTGTCATCCACCTCCACCCAACTGGGTGCGAAATAACGAGAGAACAGAAGAGGAAATAAAGGCAAATATTAAGTACTTACAGTCCAGCAGAGGATGGCAAAGCCAAACCAGGCAACACCCCAGGCTTGTGTGTTCACTGACCCAGAAATAGCGTCGTAACAACCCTGAAAGACAACCGGGAATGACTCAACACCAGCGCCGAGCCTGAACCACAAGGCAACAAACTTATTCACCCCTGAGAGAGACTGAGGTGGCATGGTGGCATGCTCCTCTCCTACTGCAGTTTGGGTAGCTCAGAGGGTCTCAAAAAAACAGGCCAGAGCTACACTGCTTATTGACATCTTGCAGATAACCTACCTGTTTCTGGCTGCAAATACAAAGTAGACCCATCTCAAACACTTCAAGGACAACTTGCTGTGCCATCTACTTGCCAAGTACACTCAGATAACCAAACACAGTTGACACAGAATTGACCTCCAGAATCAAGAAGCATCAAGAAAATTTGTAAGCTTGAATGCCTTCTAGAAATGCAAGCTAGTGCAGAAGCTGCTGCTCATGACCCAGCAACCTAGTGTATAGGACACACTGGTATACTGAAAAGTTCTTCCTTGAGGAGGAGAACTGTTGATTTGCTCACTCATGATGTATACAATCATCTTTGGGCTAAGTTTGATTTAGCTACTGTCTATTTATATGTTACAGATTCTTACCAGTCACTTCTTACCAGTGGCTTGGGAGATTTCTCTCCATCAGTAAAGCTTTCATCCTAAAAAACCAAAATTCCTGTCCTATGTTCAGCAACATGGCCAGGACTCTACAGGCATTTCTTCTCCTCCAGAAAGCTTTTGAACACCTGTATCTTATAGTGGAGGAGAAAGGCTATTCACAGTCTCTTTCCCTTCCAGCAAGGCACTTTTGACTGACATATGATAAGTGGAAAAAGCAGAGATGATCTTACATTGCTGTTATAGTAGCCAGGCACTCCAAGTTTGCAGCCATCAAGGTTGACGGGAAGCCCCTGTACATCCAGGACACAGCATGCCCGTGGCCAGGGGTAGTCGGAGTCGCTGTGCGTGAGGCGGAAGGCAGACGTGTACTCCTGCCAGTCGGAGGGGCCCAGCACCCCACAGCAATGGTTCTGCAGGGACAGAGAAGGGAAGGGTCTTTGTGGGCCCAGGGCACAGCCCTGCACATGTCAGGACACCGGTTAGACATTAATCACAGATTTATGGGAGAGGTTTTTGAAGTGCCTGCCTTTGACAGTCTGCCGTCTGATAAATGAGCTGAAGGAGGAGTGTGTCAGAACTTTCTTTAAGGTTCAAGGCAGATGCCATCCTCTTTATTATCCAGCAGCCCCCAGCAGAACTTGAAATTCCAGGCTTGCATAGCATTTAGTAATTAGTGACTTTTCAGTGTTATTACCTGAAGCATGAGTTCATCCCATGTCTTTGTGACCTCATTATCTCCGTTATTGGCTGGCTCTGATTTCTGATATCTCTCCAGCATTTGCTTCAGGAAGAGCTCTGGAGTCAGCTACAGAAGGGAAAAAAAAAAAAACGACAGCAAAAAATGCAGAAACTATGTAAATAAGTGGTCATGTAAAGCAAATACAGGGTTATCTGGGGAGGGTTTGTTTTCTTATTTCAGTGTCCTGCTGGAGAACAGAAATGTTGCTTCTCCTCTGGTTTTACACATGAGAATAGAGCAGGATTTAAGGAGCAGGAGCAACAAAGATGAAGATCTCAAGCAAGCACTACTAGATGTAGATCGCAAGAGCTGTGCAGAAGCTATGGATTACATTTGGTATGCTGGAACTAAAGCACCACAAATAATTTCCCTCCCCACAGTATCTCCAATAATCCGTGTAATCTTTCCCTCACCAGTAACACTGCCTGGGGCAATGCTGAAGATTTGTCTTCTCTGTGTATGATAGATTAATCAGTCTGTAGCTGAAAGACTAAACATTGTATTGATGATTCAACTATTCACACTATTATTTCCTCACCCACAAGGTTGTAAACACTTTAAAAATGTTAAAAATAACAAAACTATGTTCGAAAGAACAGTTTTTTCTTTGATTAGAATAATGATGTTGGAGTTTTTCCTTGTGCAGTTGTCTCCTGCTCAGCAGTAGTCCTGTGAGTTTATACTGTATTATCACATTTACTATGCTGAACAGGATGACTGTGTGCTCTAGAACTTGTGTTTCCCAGTTCCCTTAAAAGAATACACAAGGTAAGAAATACTCACCGAGTCTCGGTGAGTTGCTGCTGTGATGCAAGAAGCCATTTCAAATGCAAAAGTGATCAGCATCAGAATAATGTACTGTGGGAGAAAGAGAGCAGAATTAGTTCTTGGAGAAAAAGTTCAGCATTTTTTTCAAGATTAAGCTGGAAATCCTGCTTGATGCAAAAGTGGCCAGGCTATCGTACTCCCTCTCACCCAGCCTGAATGTTCTTGCAGCCCTTCCCTGTGCTTGTTTCAATTTACAATCTCCTTTCTTGAAAGTGAATGACTGGAATTGTTCTCCATCTCACAGACAAGATTTCCTCAGAACCTTACGGCATTAAGACTACCTTGCCTCCATGGAAAATACTTTGTCCTTTTCTTTGTTGCATCTCAGTGGCAACCTATGTTTGTGTCACGTGTCCTCCTTTCACTTCCACTGACCAGCTATAAGCTTTTCAGCAGGAAGCTGCTCACTCCTAGCAGGAGAGATTGTACTTTGAGGAAAGGCAAGGTGCAGCTTAGGGCATCATTCAGATCCCCCTGATTTTTCATCATTAGATTTCCTGAACACTCCTACACTGTGAGCAAGGATCCTTCATGACAACAGATTCCAAGGGTCTCTCATAGTCTCTTTCATTCTTGCTTTTCCCTTTCCAGCACAATCCCTTTGACATGTCCCATATTTTCTTTGGAGTTCTCATGTATCTGTTCCTCTTCCCACAATTTATATTGTTCTTCTCTGATTTAAAGCATTTTTTTCCTACTTACCCCAGCTTCTTTCCCTTGTACACTTTAATATATCCTAAACCAGAGCCTTGGGTTTCAGCCAAGACACCAAAATTCAGAATTAAGGGAATTCTGTTTCCTCAGCTGTTTGCTGGCATATTCCCTGGCCCAAGAGTTCAGATCTCTGAGTGCCTCTTGTCTAAAACAGACACCCTGCAACCCTACAGTAATCCATGAGAGAGCTCATTTCAAAGTTTTCATCTCTACCTTTCATTAACGCAAGCACCAATTAAGTTTTGCCACCGTCAAACTAAACGACTAAGTAAGACATTTTACAGAGATTTGTCCACATCTTAACATTGTCCTTGGCTTATCCAAAGCTCTGTCCCCACCCCTATAATTTCTGCCTGCCTGCTGATGTCTCATGTTTTTGATTACACCCATATTCGGTATCCTGACACTTAGTAATGCCTTGTACAGAAGTCATTACTTATCAGCTCCCAAACGGAATAGTTTATGACAGCTGAAAAGCAGTAAGGGGTGGGGAGAAACAAGGATCTAGAACACATCCGACCTATATGTGATTGCACAAGCACTCCTGCATTGCTTCAGGGCAAGGTCAGGGTCAAGCCAGTCAAACCTCCACTGCGGCTATACCCATTAATTCCCTCAGCCTGGTTTAGGAGCTTCTTGTGCATGAGTCTTCACAGGAGTCACCTTCTGGGACACCACAGCCACAGTCAAGAAGAACCTTTGGCTCCTTATCAGTATAAAAGCTGTCTTTGCTCATTGGTTGATTCCCAAGGTGACCAGGGACACTAAGGCAGCATTTGTTCAGTTTGGAAGCAGTAGGAAGGCAAATTTTGCTACACTTACCACCAGCAGCAAGGTCCTGCTGGCCTTAATGACTCCAATGATACCAAGGATAGACAGAGCAAAGAGTGCAAGGCCGACAAAGATGCCAATCCAGGCAGCAGCATGGATGTCACTGTCTTCTGTGGCTTTCAGCAGAGGGTAGAGCCCATGGGGGTTAGACACAAAGTAGATACACTCTGCTGTCAGGGCAATGCCGCACATCTGGGAAGCACAAAAAACCCATTAATTCAAGGTTCCCCAAAGACATAGCAAAGACAGAAACAGGTGTGACTGCTTTTCTTTCATTCAGCTTCCTGCCAAGTGGGAGCTACCCAATTCCTCCTCTGCCTAGCTCTACAGTCTCTTGTATTGGGACTTCACAGAAGAATTGCAGGCAAATCTCTCCCAGCATTGGTCTGAGAGGTCAGGTCTAGGACTTGAGAATGTTAAGAAAGAATGAACAGAACCATTCCATCACTATATGGAGGGAGGTGGCTGGAAAAACATTGGTCTGCTCCTGCTGACAGTTCTAAGGCTTTTCCCCAGCACCCATCTCAGTATGGTGGATCTGCCCCTGCTGTCCCTTTCCTACCCAACTGATCATCTAGGACAGCTCTCCTTATCCTCTTCTTTCACTCTGTTTTTGTGTGGACTTCACATGTGAAAAGAGAGAACTGCTGTTTTAAGTGTCATACTGGAAGGAAGCCTCCACCCATACTTATTCCACTTCACTTACCCCAATGACCACATTCCCAAAGACTAACAGACCCTGCAAGATGTGTATGCAATCATCGCTTTTTGCCATCTTTAATTTTTCTTGCAATCTAGAAAAAAACAAATACAGTCTTCAATTAAATCACTGGTACAATATGCTTCACTCAGAAACACAAATTATCCATGAGGAGAAGGATAGACAGAACTTGCCATCCTGTCTGTACACCTCCCATCCCTTGCTTTATAGTAGTTTCAGAGGAGGCCTCCAAAGGTGTTAATCTGCTAACTCAAACTCTCCCTGATACTTGAGCTACAGAAGACTGGAATCACTTTGGGGGCAGCTGGTGTCTTCAGCTCCCTTTTGGGTGGGATTTTCATCATCACAATATCACTCACAACAACCTCAGCTCATGGTGTGTCATTTCTACCTGGCCAGAAACACCAGCTACATCTGGATGGAGAGCAGCACCCTCCCCTCACCCCTATTCCAAAGGAGCCAGCATCACTCCAGGGCATGCTATCCTGGGCCATTTTGACCAGCACCACCATGAGACTGAACTGGTAACCACAGTGCTCTGGCTGTATCCCACCCACCCCTACAGCACAAGGGCTTTGTTAAGAGTAGCCCCATCTCCCACCCTTGCTGGGAATGGGAGGTGAGTCCCCCACATCAGATGTGAGGGAGGAAGGGAAGGAGGGAGGGGGCTGCTCAGGTTGCAGCTGGCTCATAGGAGCCAGGCCAAGTAGCATTCCTACCGAATTCCTGAGTGTACTATATCCTGCAGCTTAGAGTCAGGTGCCCTGCATCAAATTCATCCCCTTCCAGAGAGAGCAGCATAAAGGCATCAGTCAGAGGTGTGAGACCTCTTAGGGAAAGAAGCTCGGACATCAGAGCCCACCAAGTTTTTCTTTCAAAGGGGTGGAGCATGGAGAGGGTAAAGTAAAAAACCCCAATCCTGAGACAACTGCATTTACCAGGTGGTTAAGAAAATATAAATCAGGAAAGAAAGGCTGCAGTGAGCCCAGCTGGAGCAGACAACAGGAAAAACTGCTTGAATGTCCTTGTCTGCCAGAGTACCTGCACTTGTGCCTTTCTTTTGCTAGGGCCACTGACTTCACAATTTTTCAAAGAAGCTGTTGGAAAATATGAGCAGACAAAGCTGTCAGTGAAGGGAAGCTTTCCGAGGAACAGAGCGTTGTGAGACCTCTCTAACAATGCCACCTCCTGCCTCCTCAGCAGCTGCCCTTTTTTGGGGTATGCAGGACTTCCAACATGTGACAGATGAAAACCAGGCATTTCCTACCACTCTTTCTGCAGTGGTTTGAGGGCTAAGCATGCAGACATCACCAGTGCTCTCACCATTATATCAGCAGAGTGCCTAAGTATTTTTGTATGATAGCATGTGTAGGAATTTTTAATAATATGTGGCCATTATTTTTAGAGTTGAGAAGATATTCTTAGTCCCAGCTGGGTGTTTGGAGGCCAAACCTAGTATACATGCAACTGTATGGCTCTGTATTTGAAAATGGCAGGCTCATGAGGTCAACCTGGATCTCTGTCCCTGGCAAACTTCCTGAGCAGCCAGGGTGGTGTCCAGGGGCTTTCTTTCAGGTCAAAGCTGAGTCTCAGCAATGTTCAGCCGTGTGTTCTATAATACAACATTGCAGAGTCTGCCAAACTTAAGAAGAATCCTGGTCCTTCACTCATCTGAAAGCTGGAGAGACCACTACCTGGCTCACGGACCTCTGTGCTACAAACTCCGGAGATGACGTTAAAAAACCCTTTAGTTATTGCCATCTAAGGGACATCACAAGCCAGGCAGCAGTCCAAAAAGCAAGGAACTCTTTCCAGCTTGAACACAGGCACTTGAACTCTGACTGCTACATGGAAAAGCAGCTTTGCTCCAGTTGCAGTGTATAAGGCAAGGCTGAGTGTGTTATCCTGTTCAGTGTAACAACAGCACTCACACCTTGTATGTGGGCTGTCCTTCTAGCCCAAGCTCTGGCCTTTCCACAGGCTGGCTTTTTCTCCTCCTTGGCAGGTAGAACCTGGCTCACTCCTGTCTCCCCTTGGGCAGGTTTTATTGCAGAACATTAACTGGAGAAAGCAAGTCCTTTCTCTTGGGGTGAGCCTACCTCCAGTGGGTTACTATGGTTGTGAGGAAAGCTGGACACAGTCACCACCACAGGTATCAGCTGGAAAATGGCAAGTTTCCAGACAACCTAAGGTTCTCCAGTACCTTAACTAAGTTCAATGGGATTGCAGTGCAGGGGGAAGCAGACAGACCAGGAGGAGGAAAAGGGAAGGAAAAAAGGATTTCCTCTAGACCCAAAAAACTCCAGTGTTACCATATTTCTATGAATTACCCTCTGCCTCCAAGCGATTGGTGCCAAAAGAGTTCAATTTTTGGTGTCCGCTTTATTAACCTGTGCCACATAGGTCAACCCCTTGTCTGACCTCTTCTCCCTTGCAGATGGTCCAGTATCACCATCAGCGTTGAGAGACCAGGCAGGTGCTCCAAGGTCTTGACAACAGCTGGGCAGCTGGAGAGCCAATCCCCCAACATGTCCCAGAGGAGAAGCTGTGGGAGACTGGGAGCTTTCCGCCTGCTCCTCATGCCTCAGAGGTGAGCTGCGTTTAGCAAGAGCGGATTGCACAGCACTTGGCACAGGTACACGGCTGCAGAGGCATGAGACAAAGTTGGCTGGTGTAACCGAGCCAGGCTGTGCACAGATGTGACTCACAGGCACCCCCAGGTGTGACAGTGGTGGGCAGCCCTCCTCCCAGCTCCCAGAGACACAGCTGCCAGCAGCCTCTGCCCATGGACACAAATGCATTTGGAGGTAAAGGAGCCTTCTTCTTGGGCTTGTTAAAATTAGTTTTAGGACCCAAATGCCATTTCTTGGGGCTTCAGGGAAACCCCTGAGGAAACTGGAGCTTCAGCTGCAACCATTATCCAAAATTTCCACATAAGAAGGCAGCCAGGTCCTGGAATTTCAACCTTGAACCTGGTGTTCCTCGGCACATCCTAGAAACCTTGCAATTTAGGTGTGACCTATCTAGGTCTGAGGTATTCAATTATCTCTACCACAGACTTTGCTCTACGCTCTAAGCATAGAGCAATGGTGTCTGTTTCTCTCATTGTACCAAAAACTCATGTCCCACCTGAGACACATACTTCCTGACATTCTAGTCACAACCAGTACAACTGGTTGTAACTTCTCCCTTCTCCTCTCCCCTCACACCCTCAAAACACCCCTTTACACTCATGGGGGTCTGGCCGAGCCTGCCGGAGCCCGGGAGAAGTGGTAGCCTTGCCTCTCCCTTGATGCCTTAAGTTCTAGCTTTCATATTTTTCAGATTCTGTACTGCCTTAGTGTGTAACTCTGAACTTCATATAAAGTGTTGGCAAGTTCTCCTTGCAGTTTAGTTAGACAAAACAATCCTTTTCCAGCCCAAGAACCAAACACCCTTACAGCTCCAGGCCCAAAAAGAGCAAACAGAGAACTGAGAAGAGCAAATGGGGAGGATGGGACTTCATAACCTGAAGCTGTAACTGGACAATTAATCTCAATATGTAAATGGACCAAAACTTATAAAAGTGTGAAAACTCATGACCAGTCTTTTGTTCATATTGGGTAGAGGCATAGTCAGGCTCTACAACAGCCCAAGGTACTTCCTTTAAAGGCATTTTAATAAAAACCTACTTTATTCCTTTAACACTGTCTAGCCTCTACTCCAGGTAGCCTCTCTAGGCACCACCCTGGTGCCCTACAAGCTGCACACAATCAATTATTTCCATGCCCTTGAAGCTTTCTTGACATCCCCTCACTTCCTTTACTCTCAATATCTCTGAGACCCTCAGCACAACTGTGGGAGACGAAAAGGAAGCTCCTTTCTGCAGAGGCTGGCTTCTGCCCTTGTATTTTAGATGATAACCTCATGCAGGCTTTGAAAGGATGCTCTTCTGGCAACAATTCCTGGATTCAAATGGTATTTGGGGTCTGTTGTGTACCCCTCACATTGCGCTGGTCAATCTTTTGAAGCCTCCACACCATGTTCCTATAGGCTGAGACAGGATTACAGTGGCCTTACAGATGAATTCCCCCTTCTTAGCCTAGCTCTACCCCATCTCTAGCCAAAAAAGCCATTGGATAAGAATTCATTTGGCATTGCCCAACACAGAACCAGGTAGCATTTTGATTGCCTTGCGTTTTGTGCTTGTTGTCAAGCACTGTGATGAAGGGACATCCCAAAACATCCCTGTGAGCATCATTTGCTTCTACACCCTGCTCCTGGAGGTTCCTCAGCATCGTGGTGGGGCTTGCAGGGGCTTCACATCACCCCTTAATACCTCTCTTTTCCTCAGCGTCCCTGCTCAGCATGCTGCATTCTCATGCCCAGGTGCAAGGAGGCAGAGAAAAAGGATGCATTTGTTTTATGACTCACGGGCTCTGCCCACCTTGGCTGAAGGGCTCTGCACCACTTGAGCGCAGCTGAGCAAACCCGGCCACTCAGCAGCAGGATCCTGGTCCCTGCTTGGCACCACCCTTCCTGTCCAAGCCCAGCTGCAGAGCATGTCTCTACAGGCAGGAGCAAGATGCCTGGGCTAGCCCTGGGGTGCTGATGGAGGGAAGTCATCCAGGTGGAACTGCTGCCGGAGGTGCTGTGACAAGGCTAGTGCTAGTGCCAGTGCCAGTGCCATGGGAAGCCTCTGTAAGCCACAGACCTGTCCACACCCAGACCTCCTGTGGACCCCGATGCATCAAGCAATAAACTTACTTTGAGTTTTTAAAATTGGTTATGATGAAAAATTTAGCCCCTAAGGGGCTTAAAAAGAAGGTATTTTCCAAATGCCTGGGACACCTTGAGAATTATACAGTTTTTAAGAGGATGTAATTTAATATGTTAACGATGAATCACTTGAGCTCCACCGTAAGAAGCTGAATGTTTTACAAATGTCAGTTCATCATTTGTTTACTTATTTTAAAGCAAACATCTCCAGTGGACACAAACCCATGCACTCCTCCTGCCCTGCTAGACTTTCTCCAATGCTCCACCTCCCCTGAAATGCAGCCACTTCTGACAGAAAACTCCTTGTGTGCTAGGAGTCAACCACACTCAAAAATGGAAGAGGTAGACAGTTATTTTGTGCTCCTGGGGGAGAAAAATAAAGCAAAAACATATATCAGCATGAAGCAGGGGTCACAGACTAATTAAGTTTCCTTTCAAAGATACTGCTATGAAACGAAGCCTATGTGAACAGTGGTGGGGCTGGTAAATCATCATCAAGCATCATTTCCTCAGAAGTAGAGCTGGAAGGTAGGTTTTTCCTCTCTCCTTTATTAGTTCAGCACAGCCAAAAGAAAAGGGTTTTTTTAACTTTCCTATTTCCAAGTGAGGGGAAACTACAAGATTTGTCTTCCTCTACATACAACAATTTTTCCTTTTTTTTTTTTTTTTTTTTTTAACACTCAGATTTACAACAGATTTAATTTTTCCATTCCCTCCTCCCCAGTCTTTAGGAGAAATAATACGAAACAAGTTAAGAGAGCCATAGAGAAGACACAGCATCAGGTAAGAAAAGTTAAACACTTAATAATTTCCTGCAGTTAATGTTATCCAGGAGCCAGACTCCCAAACACAGTCCAGGGACTAAAATAAAAAACATTAAACATAAGAGTTGTCTTTTCTCCTAATAGACACTTATGGCTCACATGCCTCTTTAAGAGGAAGACCATGACCGAAGCGAGGCACTCACCGCTCTGTTCTTGTGATGGTTCCCAGCAGAAATCCCAACCCACCTGCAAAGCCGAAAAGGCCCCTTTCTCCCACCTCTGCTGCTCTTTAAAGAGTCCAGGTTGCTTGAGGAACGTGCTGTGTGATTGGTGAGGTGTCCATCACATGAGGAAAACTTTTTTTTCTAGCCAAACCTGTTCTCCAGTCCTCCTGGGACTAGAGGGTGTCTTTGTGATTCTTAGATCATATCGGAATGCTGTTGTGCCGAAAACACAAAGCTTTAAAGAATTTCTATTATTATACTCTCAAAAGGGTGGATGAGTGAGTCACTCATACGAGGTACTTGAACTTTAAAGAGGATGGGCAAGTTGGAAGGACGTAAATATACAAAGATTGCTGGATCACTGTTTGAACGTAAGTATAAGAAGAATGTACTGAAAAGAAAAAAAAGTAAATTAATTTTAATGTTTTCATTAAATTATGTAGCATGGGAAAGATCCAGTGGTTTGGATTGGATCCATTTTCATTTTATTCAGCTTGGGATTTTTTTTAGAAACAGAAGTGTAAGTGTTGGCTACTCTGCAAGACACTGTGGATGACATGAAAAGTGGGGAGAATATTCAATTTCCTTGGGCACTCTGGATTTTTCACATAGTCACTCCTATTAAGGTGGAGCAAAGTCAAGCACAGATATATATATTAATTGGTCTGTGATGAATTGAGAATGGCTAAGGCTGAAGAACACAACAGAAAAAGAACGTCTCTCACCTTCCTCTCCATCCCTCATTCCAGCAAGAGTTTGTGAAAAGTCATGATTCACGTTACTGGTGCCTTGAACATGTCGCTGGCAAAAGCACAAGTGGTTGTACTTGTTGTTCTTCATCTGCTGATGCAAAAATCAGCCAAATAAATAATGGGCTTGGAAAGGCAAATGGGAATTCCATGATGTTAGAGCCCTTCACAAGTCAAAAACAAACACGAAAAATAACATGTATATGACCTATCAGTGGCCATCCTGGAAAATATTGTGTATGAAATTAGTGAAGAATAGTTCTAAAGTCTTACGGGTCCCTTGGTACTTGTAGACAACTGAAGAGAGATTCTGGTCTCCCATGAGATCTGTGTGAGATTTTAACCCTGAAGAAAGGACAGTACTTCTGGCATTTCCAGTTCCATGAGGTATCACAGCCATAAGCAAAAGGAGACCCAGCCATTGCAGCCAGCCTGATCTAGTAGAAATGGACAAGAAAATAGTCCCTTGGGTCCTCAGGAATACAGATTTGTCATTTGTCTAGACTTAAATGATTCAGACATCCTTGCCCACTAATTTTGCTCCCTACAACCCATGCATTCTATTTTGGTGAAGTTGCCACTACATATTTTTGCAGTGCTGGTGGGACCTGGTGTTTCGCATCAGCTGGTGTCCTGGAAGGCAGGCTCCCATCATCATTGTTGGACATTGAGAGCAGCTGGCAGGAGAGAAAGCAGTGCATCCATTTCCTGAGTATCACAGCCGGGCTGATCTTGGGGCAGTGATTAGATAAAATCCTGGCATGGTAAAACACCCCATCACATCTCAGCTGAGAGGAGAAAAGAGGCTACAACTGTGGAAATACTGTCTTGGGAAAACAGGACGAGGAAAGAGGGGAGAGGGAAGGGGAAGCTGGCAGTGAAGTTCATTGTCTTGCCAATCATCAGCACTGAAAGTGGCTGCTGGGAGAGAACCCTGGTGCAGCTGAGCTCTTGCAGCTCTGTAGCTCTGTCCAGGACACTGCAAAAAGCTGTTGGAGTGAATCCGTTTTTTGGCTGGAAGAGTGGGTTAGGCTGGACTGGGTGGTGGTCACCCTTCAGCTGCCATCACCATTTGGCTCTCGCAATTTGTTAGTCTGGTTTAGAATCTGAGTAAGAATAATTTTTATGCTCTCTGGAGACAAATTTGGTATAGGAAAGGAGAGGCTTGGGATGGGAGTTTTGTTTGTTTCTTGGCACTTCTTTTGGTGTGTGCCAACAAGGTCAGACTATGAGTTTACATGAATGCCTGTGCAGAGCAGAGTATCAGACAGACCTTGTCTGGGGAGGGAGCACAGTGGGGCTGAGAAGCAAGTCTGGGAAGCCCCCGTTCTCACAAGGATACCTCCAGTGGGGTGCCTGCAGCTGTTTTAGCCTCCTCTGTAGGACTGTCTGGCCTACTTCAGATGGACCAACACTTCTGCACAGCCAGACCTATACATTTGTGCAAGCTCTTGCACTTGTGAAAGCTCCAGACTGCTGAATGTGCACACCCTGCACAGAACCATACATGTGTACATGCACAGGTACAAATCCATACACATGTGTGCTTTGTGTCCCAGCCACAGGCCCACATGCGTGAACACCTCTGCTGTGAGTAAGTTAAAGGCAAAGTGGGACTTGGGAGTGAAGACATGATGCCATTTGGGGTTTCATCTGCAGGGACAGTCACATGCTGAGGGCACAGCCCAGCTTATTTTCAGTGGGAGGTGGAAAATGAAATTTCTCAGGAGATCTATCACTTGGCTATTGCAACATGCTCAGTGGGTGACAGGGCAAAGTTAGAACATGCCTGTCACAAAGTATGCTGTGTTATTTCAAAATTGGCATGGAAGGCATGCTGAAGGATGCCCAAAGTTGCTGAAAAGGGCACATTAGATATTGTGGTTAGTTCCAGCGTGTTGGTTCCACTCTTCACCTCTGAGAATACTTTCCCACCTCCCTGAATCCTTCGAATTTCTTCTCTTCATAGCATGGAAATAATGATTTAAGGCTGAGATAATATGAGAGGGAGGAATTAGGGAGGGAGGGAGCACACAGAGAGGAAAAGGAGATTATGGTCAAAAGAGCAGAATCCCAGGAGTGATCTCTATGACCCCCTCATGTCAGTGTCATGATGGAGCCACTGCCATCCATGAGCAGGAGGCTCCTGACTGCATTTGCGGTGTTGCATCATAAGTTCAAAGCTCACGGTTGAGGGACTGGGCTTAGGAAATCCCTTGTCCTGACTACTGTGGCTTCAGTGGTGGCCAAGCAAGTGCACAGGTTCAGCTTGACACACACTTTGTTTGTCCCAGGGAGGGGATTTCATTAATGATTGTCCTTCCAGTATACGGTGGCAAGCTCATGGCAGCACTGTTGGGAGTAAAGCCAAGCATCCCTGTTGCAGCATGCTGCAGAGGGGCTGCCCATGAGTGGAGGGGCTGCCACCTTTCCTGGTAGAGTCCTGACCTCATTAGCTGGGTCAGCAACCTCCTCCTTGAGGGCACTGCTCCCAGCGCCTTCAGCCCCAATTCCTGCCACCCAGCTTTGCTTCTTGCATTCCTGGGAGGGCTGCAAACAGCTGCTTCCCAGTCCGCAGTTTGACCCTCCTTCTCTGGGCCAGATTTGGATTTAGGCTTGTGTCTGCCACCCAAGCCCTCCACGTGCCATGGCCAGGAGCCAGCTCCTCCCTGGAGTAGAAGGGGATTCCTAATGGCTGCCGGATCTCACATCTCAATGCATCAGCACAGGGGGTGAGGATGCAGGCAGTGCAGGACAGATGTCCACTGTGCCTCTCGGGTTTGCAGCTGGCCTGGCCTCCTACCAGCCTTGCTTCCCGCCTCCCCAGTTGAGCCGTGTCTTTTGCTACAGCTGCCTCCCTCTTTTGGCAACATTTGTGCCCTTTTTTGCCACTTCTATGCCTCACAACCTCAAGAGAGAGGAATAACTGTGGGATGCAGAGAATAAATAAGTGAACACCACCTAGTGAGATCAGGGGAGAGCAATTCTGTCTCTGAAATTGTTTACCAAACAGTGCTGAGTGTGGGGAGACAAATGGCATACCATGAGCAGCAACCAGGGGCTAATTATAATGGGTTAGGATAAACCACTGGGCCACTGGGCTGGCCACCCCAGCTAAACCAGCAAACATACAGGCTGAAAAGCAGAACTGTATATATAGATTTAGTGGAATGCAGTCAGTAACTTCTGTCTGAAACCTCAGCTACCTTGGTGAAGAGCATTAAAGAGAACACAGATACAAGCACCTTTGTGATGCTGGTAATCCTGGGGTTTTGCATTTAGCAATCAATGTGGCACTTCACTCTTCATTCCTAAGAAGAGTGCTTATAGGACACACTCTCAAGGACTGGGGTCTTTTAATATTTTGGGTTAGGAGAGGGATCTTATCTTCCCAATTTTGTAGGGTAGCTTTATTCATGAACTTATAACCATGTCTGTATTTTGGTGTCATTAAAATTTGCAATTTTGGGTGGCTGCATAAAGCCCAAGCTACTGGAATCATGAGATTGCACAAAAATCTATACTTTCAGCCTTTCAGAAGAGAATGTTTCTTCTGACATGTGAGCAAGCAGAAAGGACAAACAACTTGGAGAAAGCTGCCCTGTCTGGTAAAGAACTGAGGTCAGGCAAGGAACTGCTTCCCCAGGGAGCTTTGGGCGAGTGCTCATAGTGATATTTGCATGCGTGGGTAAAGGCAGTAACAAATTAAATCTTGGTACTCTGCTGCTAACAATTAGACCAGCTGCTTTTGCTCCCTTCCTCAGTGGTCTCAATCCAAAAGCTTAGAGAAGTAGTGGATTCTCGTAAAGACTAATCTCTATTGGCTGCTACTACTGTTAATAAAGAAGAACCTCAGGGTGCCTTCTTATACTCACTGAGAGAGATTTGGGTTCTAAATCTCACCCAACGGATGTCTCTTACTCTGCTGACTATGAAGGAAATTTGTAGGAGACTCTCAACACATGCCTAAGGCAAATTTCTGCAAAGGAAAATCCAGACCGAGGTATCTGCATCTTAGAGCTGCTGATCTCACCCAGGTCTTTCAGCAACCCACAGGTTAGATTTTTGTACACACAAGAACCAGAAGATAAAACAATCACAGAGGAGCATGGGACAATGCAGAGGTCAAGCTCTGCCCTGACTCCCCTCCCAATAGCAGGAATTTCTCCTGGCGCGGAAGGGGAGCCAAGCCCAAGAGTGACACTCCACAGCCAACACCCTTGATGGCATAAAGGGGCCAGTGAATGGGACGTGGTTTTCTCTTGCATCTCATCTTCAGATGAGGGCAGGCCAGCTCACTCTGAAGAGGAGCCTGACCACAGGCAACCATCAGAGTCACAGAATCATAGAATGGATTGGATTGGAAGGGACCTTAAAGATCATCTAGTTGTGACTCTCCTGCCCTGGGCAGGAATGCCACTCACTATACCAGGTTGCTCAGAGCCGCATCCAGCCTGGCCTTGAACACTTCCAGGGATGGAGCACCCACAATTTCACTGGGTAATCTGTTCCAGTGCTTCACCACTCTCTGAGCGAATAATTTTTTCCTAACACATAATCTAAATCTGCCCTCTTTCAGTTTAAAGCTATTGCCCCTTGTCCTATCACTACCTGCTCATATAAAAAGTCCATCCTCCTCCTTTTTATAAGCCCCTTTTAAGTACTGGAAGGCTACAATGAGGTTTCCCCTAAGACTTCTCTTCTCCAAGCTGAAAACCTCACCTCTCGCAGCCTGTCTTCATAGGAGAGGAGCTCACAGGGAAGGCTCACAGGAGGACAGAAATCTCATTGTGCCTTGGCAAATGATTTCCTGGGATTTGCAGAGATTTTTGGCAGGAGAAAAGACTTTTGAGAAGGCACAAATTTTCTGCTTGTCTTTTAGACAGCTTCTTTAAAAGGCTGTCCGGTGAAGATCTGCTAGATAGTATCTCTGTATTTCTCTTGGTTATGAAACCTGGCCTCTGAAAGGCTACATATGTCAATGTCAATACAACCATTAGGATGCAGTCCCAGCTCCCAAACAGCCTTGGCACTATGATGGTCCTTTACTACTGTTGGTTCAGTTGAGTTTCCCCTAACAGCCTGGGAACAAGCTGTTCTGTCTGGTTCTAGTGACTGCATTGTTGCTGATGGTTAAAAAAACCGCTCCTCCACAATCCACTCGGTCAGTCATGAGCCACAACATGCCTCAGAGAAGAGGCCTTGTTTGGGCACCTTTACTGCTTGTTTGCAAGGGGCCAAAGAAACCTGTTTACATTGATTCCAGCTTATTATTGAAGGGTGTTTGGGGATACCTCATTCCTCCCAAACGCACTGCTTGCCTCCTCTGCATTAGCTGCATCTGATGCAAGAGGCCACAAAGGGCTAGCAGTGGAGCAGTACCATCTATATACAGTTGCTTGTCAGTATCCAGTTTCCAACACTCTTGCTGCAAGCATCTGTCTCACTTATCTCAGCATTTCCACCATCCACCTTGCCAGAGGGGTGGAGCATCCAGCAGAAAGAGGGAGGACAGTCAGTTAAAGCTGCAACACAAGAGTCTTGGCAGCAGGAGGAACGGGGAATAGAAGAGAGGCGTTGGCTGGTGCAACATCACAATGGAAATAAATAGCAACTAGGGAGAGTTTATAGTGCTCCTGGGGTGACAGCCTCTGCCTTGGCAAGGGTGTGGTTGATGTCTCACACAGACTCATTGCTTTAACAGAACTGTAGGCACTGTCCAAAATTCTTCCTCTGAAACTCTTTCAAGGTTCCAATACCTAACTGGAAACTTCCCTGAGAAATCTGAGACTCAGACGCTGCTGTGCACCTGGGGTCTGACCCAGTCGAGCCTGTACTGAGCTGTACTTGGGTTTCAGTTTCAGGTGGACGACGGATGAGCTTGTGCTTTAAGCCATCTAGCCCTTCTACACAGATCTTTTCACCCCTGCTTGTAGCTGCTCCAAGGCTGGATGTAAACTCATGCCCTGAATAGCCTTTAGCAAAGGCTCAGCCGGTCTGCACTGCCCTCTCATGGGCACACATAGGACAGGTTATATTTTAGGCTGTTTTTTTTAAGTTCAAGGTGCTTTTTAACCTGCTACTCCAACAACGTTTTTCCACACGTGATTTCTGAAAAGCCAGGAAGGCTTAGAACAACCACTAAGAGGTCTATGGAAGCTAACTAGGAAAAGTTATCTGTAGTTTTGCTGGACCCTGCTCAGCTTCTACATTTCTAAAGGGCTTTGCTCTTAATTTACAAAGATTTAAACATCTAACAGGGCAAAATGTAGGGAGCTGTCACTAAATTTCTCCCATATGTACTCCTATCTGCCAAGGAAAACATATATTGGCACCACACCATGGTCAAGGACTCTCTCAAGATAGCTCTGTTATGCTACCAAGGATTCAGAAAACAGGGCCAAAAGCCGGGGTCTCCAATGGGCAGTGCTTGCTTTCAATACTGTGGGGTTCCAGCAAACTGGCAATGCTGTCCTTTGCTGAATCTCCTTGAAAGGACGCAGGATAATACACTAGACCCAAGGGTATGCTTAAATAACAGCGGGATAGAGCTGGCATCAATCTGCTCTTCAGAAGGACTGTGGTGTTCATGATGTTTATGTAAATTTGAGTCACTGTTAAAAACCTTTGAGTCTCTGACCATTTGTCTGCATGCAACACAGCCTTCTCCCTAACGTCTACTCACTTGTCCAAACTCCAAAAGCTCCTCAAGGTGGAAATGGTTTTTCTTCAAAGGCTGGTATGACACGCATTTTTTCCATTAACAAATGACTGCACTATTACACATGCCTTTATTCACCAGTTTCCTGTTTTATGCTAGAAGTTAAGCTGAGGGACAGGAAAGAAGAAGGACAGAGGTCACTTCTTTTCTTTACAAACTCCCTAACCCTAACATGGATCTTGCCTACCAGTTAATAATAATTTTTAAGGTCGGACCACGATTCTAAATAAGGCATTTGCCTTAAAAGCTTGTAAGTTTATAGTGAAGTTTCCATGGTGAGTGTGAACTGAGAGTTGCTCTCCCTTAGCTACAATGCTTCCCTTTTTATTTTGAGAACTACACTAGATAGCTGTGCACCTTCATGAGTCTGGCTCTGTGCAGCCCTGGTTCCTCCACCTCCCGCCTCTTCAATGACAATGAAAAAGATGGTCTTTTTGGTCTCAAAGTAACAATGTCAAAAAGAAAATGAGTCCATCTCATTGTTTGTTTCTTTCCTGGTACTTCGCTGCAGTTTATGAGATGACACCAATGGTTTCTCATCTTTTCTGCCCTGGAAGATAAGTTTACCCCAGGCTCCTGGATGAATAAGCCACAGAGATGTCCTTCCTAGTGCTTGAGAACAATAAGGTCTGTGACAAAGGAGGGTGAGCTATTCCCATCTGTGAGAGGAGTTGCTTGGGGAATTGAGATGATAGCCTCGAGAGAGAAGAGCCACTCCATTCATTCATACCAGGAATTTCTAAAACAGACCAACTACTGGGTGTCCACAGTCAGTTTCCAGTGTTGAATTCTATATACAGAAATCTCTTGCATCTGCTTCGCCTAAATTCATCTGTTCTGCAGTGACATTCCAGCCCACCGCCTTTCTCCATGAGATGATGAATGACTAATTCATCCAATCCATGTCTCTTCAACAACTCAAAGTTCTTCTTTTCACTACTGTATGTCAAACTGGCTGTGAGCTTTTGGTGATGCTGCTACATCAGTGTGGTCCATAAGGACAGTCACCAAAAAAAGGAATGCAGCCATGGATAATACCTGACCTTAAGGAAATGTTTCATTCATTTTCTCCTGCACTTCATCTGGATGAAAGAACGGTCAAGAGAAACTTTCCCTGGAATACAGCCTGGAGGCATGTCAGACAGACTTTGATCAATTTGCCTCAGTATATTCCCTTTCCAAGCACTTCTACATTCTCCAGTCTTCAGCTGGAGCTCTCTTTAGCTAAGCTCTTTGTTGGACTTTACCCAGAGGTTATTTTCTTCCATTTCAAACATGAAAGCAGTTGCTGCTGCCTACTACAGTTCCATATGATTGTGAAACTTTGAAATCAATGGCATTTAACTAGCTTAAAGTTGGTGTTAGGTAGCAGTGATTCATATCCAGTGAGTCACAATGGAATGTCTCATGCTGTAAGCAGCTGCCCATTGAAGGGAGATCTTGCCTGTGCCCTCCACCTAAGAACCAGAGCAGAGGCTGTGTGAACTTTTCAAAGGATTTTTAATCAGCTGTTACAACATTTTTTTTCCAATTGGTTAGAAGTACTACACGGGCAACTTCAGTATTGCTTGGGGCAGCTGAGTCTTTGCAGGTTCCATACAGAGATGGCAGAAAAAGAAACCGATGTTTTGGTCCAAGAGACACTTTCCTCCTGATCGGCTCCTCTGCGTCCTGCCTCTGGAGGAGCACAAGGTTCACAATAGAAACAGTCTGGGCACCATAAGATCATGCCATTTGACAGATGAACTGGTTGTTGCATTTCTGTGCCTGTCCATGGATGAACAAAAAAATCTCTTCCTTGAAAATAATGAGTTTTTTCAGTACCCAGCTCATACTGCAGAGGAATCATCCTTGGGAACTACAAACTACCTCAAACTTCCACACCTTCCACTTCATGACTTATCCATTAGAAGTACACAGAAATACACAGGTGTGGTAAAAAAACCCCAAACCACCCTTTCTAAAAGAATGCACTTCAGTGCACAGCCATTTCCCCTGTGGGGAGGAGAAACAACAGATGTTAGTCACGTTGCTTAGCACTCTGGAGGGCATTCAAATGTGCTGTGACTAGTGTGCTATAAGGACTTATATGGAATAGTTTCGGTTACACACGAGGAACTGCTAATTCCTTCTGAGCACTCAAGGCAAGAAATTTAATGACAGTTTAATGTCGTGTTGATAAATGTCCACTTACAAAGAAGAAATAAGGATCCAATGGTTTTGGAAAGAAATTGTGGAAAAGGGACAGCCACTCTGGAATTAAGACCACAGTAAAAGTTTCCACTTTAAATCTAACTTTTCTTCTTCTCTTCAGCACAGAAAAGCCTTTTTATACACAAACAGCAGTGCCTTAATGCGAAGTAGATTTTTTCCTAGAGCTAGAGTGTCTTTTCCAGAATAATTCTGAAGCAGATAAAAAATACAGCTGTGTGACACTACCTTAAACACCGTAATCTGCAAATATTCTGGAGGATGCTTTTTTGTTTTCATAAAATTAAGTTCAATCATCTGAGAGGCTTGAGGTGAAGGAAGTGGTATTTCTCCTTAGCTCATGATAAGTTCCACAAGATTTCTGGTCAAAGTCCTTGCTCAGAGATGATACACTCCACCCCCCAAGTCTGTGAATGCTGAAGGTTTGTCCTTGGCCCACTGCCTTCCCCAGTCTCATGCCATCCACACATGCCAACTCCAGGCCCACAGAGCTTGTCCTGGGCACAGCCCCATTCATTTCTAGAAAACTGCTCCTCAAAGAAGACAGACCTCTCCTCAGCAGAAAGAAAACAACAGAAAACACTGTATCTCTTTTTTGAGAAACAGACAAGACAGATGCTCTCTCTTATATGTACTGGAGAGGACTTCTTGCTGCCACACAGCAACTTTGTTAGCATGACACAAAGTGGCTAGACCATCAAAGGAAAATTGTGGCCCTGAGATTACTGAGGAACACCGGGTACAGCCTGTCTTGCAAAACTTCTGTCACCTGTAAGAAGGCTGCTTTCCAGCTCATTTCAACCTACCTGAGAGAGGAATTAAGGATCTTCCCTTGCATAACACCCTTAATGCTGTCATGAAGTTGAAGGCATATACTTAAAGTATGAGAACATATCAGAGGTCAAAAGCTTTTCATAAGTAAAATAGAACAACAAAATGCAATACCCAAATGACAGAGGCAGGAAATACACAGTGAAGGTTGTACCCCAAGGCACCCTCGTCCTGTTCTACAACAAAATTCAAAGACGTCAGCTTCTCCATCTCCTGGAACAATGCACTGACAAATGACCATAGAGATGAGAAGGCTTCAAACACTGTCGGTATCTTCCATACACTTCCTGCTCCCCAGAGATACATTAGGACAGGGCACATATACATTGTTTTTCAGCCTGATACATTTTTGGTCAAGAATTTGTGAGCAGATCAATCTCATATTCTCAGTGTCAAATTTTTCCAGTTGCTGGAGATAAGTAGGGATTTCAAAAGCATCTCACTGCTGCATTGGTACCTACATGCCTAAGTCTACATTAGAACTCTTATAAAAGCAATGAAGATTTAATCTGAATCTTGAGCCATCTTTAGGCTCACAACAACCTTGAAAAACTCCCTGACCTATGAATGACAGGGGTGCTTACCTGCCTTCAGTCTTGAAATACATGAGTTAACTGATCCTTTTTGAGAAATTCAGATAGAAAGGAAACTCATCTCACATATGGAATTTGTATGCCAAATACTTGCCCTCTGTTATTCCCAGGCTTTTGGCACCCAAGCTATGCTGTGTAGAATCACACAACCCAATCATCATACATTATTTTTTAAAAAATAGATAGATGGAAGTTTTTATGGTGCTCTCTTCATAGCCATAGAGACAGTCATTTGGGAATACACCACCATTCATGAGGAAATTAGAACACTTGCCTAAAAAAGAGAAAAGCCTTTAATGACATAAAAACCCTTTCTGGCATCTACTGCACAGAGACTATCTATTAAGCCAAAATAACAGTATGGTCTGTTGCACATCTTCAATAATTGTCAGGCAAGAGACAAGAGGAAGAAAGAAAAAGTTTTTTTACACAGTAGAAACAGATACTTGGATAGTATGAAAACAAGGATTGTAAGTGTTTCAAAAATCAAACACAGTTCAAATTATGTGTTTGTGAAATGTACCTTGACTCTTAATTCTCTGGGCTACCAGTGCTTGGAATTGGTTTGTTTGGTTTTATTCACCTCCCACATTCCTTAGTGACAAAGTGTTCTGAAAGCATAAAGGGTGCGTGCAACTGTTGCTTAACTGTTCTGGTTATACACGGTACTTACAATGATACAGGCCGGACAACCCCAAAAAGCAAAGTGATCAGTGTCCAGCAGCAATGACTAAGGGTGAGGAACTGTATCCAGGGTGTGGAAGAGGCAGAGAGACAGCTTCTTGCATTAGAGGAGCTCTGGGGGCAGTGGGAAAGCCCAGACACAAACTATCCAAGTATTAGATAGGCATTGGTGCTGCTGCATAACTGGACACAGTAGCCACCAATGCAGCATGAAGAAGAAGGCTGTGGGTTGTCCAGGGCTGCTTTTTAACTCTATTTGCTTTTGTCCTTGCATTGTCCGAGCAGTGAGGTTTCTCTGCATGGAAAGGCAGAGTCTGGAGTGGCCTAAATAGGAGATTTATGAATTTATATGCATAGAAGTTCAGCAGACCTGCCTCTTCAAGATGTGTCATACGTGCATGTAGATCCATGCACACTTAGATCTCAGTCTATGATTCCAAATCAAAACTTGGTAGCAGGATTTAAACCTAAGGGGAAGCACAAGCATACAAAACAGAGAAACCAGGCAAGAGATAGACAAGCAGATCTTTTCCAAGTTATTGCTAATGACTACATGGTGCTGTGAAGGCTTGATGTGGCAATACCACAACAGCAAGGTCAATGAAGTGCACCGGCCTTCTTCTAGAAACACCTACACATCTTTGTTCTATTCCGATAGTTTCTCCACTTCTGCTTGCCTGGCATTTATCATAGACTGCACCTGGGAAAGGAAAAGGAAAAGAGTCATTTTGGAGCTTATTTGCTTTCACACTGATGCCCAGAACTGACCTTGCCATTCCTCTGGAGGTTTTGTGCCTAGTACACCATGAACCCAGCAGCAAACCTCAAAGATGGTGCCTCTGCAGACTGACTAGAAGGCAATGAAGGAAGACACTCTTTTCCTCTGTCTGCTTTCTTTCTTCCAACTTCCTCCTTCTCCCAAGAAGCAACCCACACTTCTAACTCACTCCCAAACTATTTTCTCACTTCACTGACTTTGAATTACCTGTGTTTTAGTACCCTGCAGGATCAGCAGAGACAGCTTGAATAGGGGGCTGTGGGCAGAAAAAGTGCTCCCTCCCAGTTTGGGACAGAGGCAGCTAGAGATCTCTGTCATTAAGCTTCCCTCACCTCTCAGGTAATTCCAGGGCACATTCATCCCATTCTTCCCCTGCCCTCCCATATTTTTCTTCCCTCTCAGAGCACACATGGTCTCTTGCACCCCAGGCACTCTGCTGCTGCCTGTGCTTTTCCTCCCCCCAAGACAGCAGACAAACAGTCAGAGAAACAGTCCTGGGCTGACCATGATTCTGGTGTGGTCAGCAAAGCTGTCCCTGTCCCCACAGAGCCCCAGCAAGGCACCCTACCTCCTGCAATATGAACTGCAAGGGGTCATCAGGCTTTTGGATGAGCAGTTTTTCTGTGATATCCTGAGACAGAGAAAGGCAGAAGGAAAGAATTATTGATCATTGATAGATGGGTGCCTGCACTTCCTGTTCTAATAACATCTGCATTTTAAAAAGCAAGAATCTCTTCAGACACCAAAGATGATCAAGGGTCCTTCTCTACTGCTTATTCTTAGGTCTATACTTAAGAAAGCACAGGACAAGGAGGGGTCTGGGGAAGGGATAAAATTTGGTTCAAGCTAGCTTTAGGCCAAGCTTCTCACATAGGCCTCTGGAAGGAGATGAGAAATATGTATTTCACCTGAAATATCTGTAGAATTTTATGTTCCTCCACATAATTAATGGCAACTTGATAGGGGTCTCCAAAAGCCTCTGGATTCTCCAGTGATGCAAATGTAATCTCTGCTGCTGACAACACAGTCTCAATGGTGTTACTGCCATCCTGTGTGGATTCAGAGGTGTGCATCTTGACTTTGAAACCTGGAAACTCACCCACAGGTGATCTGATCTCAGGTAAGCTTTCCCTGGATGCAGACTATACAATTAGCAGAACATGGTGGTTTCTTGACAGCCAGCTCTTCTGCAAAAACTGGCAATTCCACTACAGATGGCTGGGCTGCAGATGCTGGTGCTTCCACGCCAGGTAATTCATGCAGTGATGGTGGGGATTCAACTAGAGGTGTGTGGTCCTCAAGTGGTTCAGCAGCTGGTGCAGATTCCTCCACTTCAGGTTCTGAATGATCCTGAACCCTTGCTACAATATTTAGCAGATAAAGAACAAGAGTATTTTAAACATCTATCTCCACAGACTAGACATAGCACATTACCCCATCCTCTGCAAATATGCTGCAGTTACACTTAAAGCACGCACTAATAGGGTTTATTTCTGTTACTGGCCCCACCTGCACCTTCTGCATGATCACAGGAACTCCACTTAAGCTCTGCTTAAGGTCCAGGCCTTCAGAACTGGTCTGAACTATGCAGCAGTTGTATCTGCATCTGATCTGACTAGTATCTGTGCACTTACTGACTAGTTTTCCTACGGTGACTCTGAGTGTATATTCTAGGCAGGTTTGTCTCTGTGGAAGTCCCTCGGATGGATCCCAGACCCACCTCATGACCTTTCCTTGCCTGTGACTGTTGGTGAGCCCACTTATGCGCACGCTGCCTGTGCTGTGGCTGCCCTCAGCTCCTGCTTCATTCCCTGCTTGGTGCAGCTCCAGGTTTGCTCCCTGACAGCAGCAGCTGAAATTTGCGCAGGCTTTACCCATCTACCCCTCGAGCTGGCCGTGGACTGTGCTGTATCCATGCCCCACACTCCCATCCCTAGACCTGTGACTGAGTGCGGGCGGGCTTGCCCTGTTTCCTCCTCCCATCCCGAGCCCCGGCTGCTGCAATGTTGCCTAAAGCAGGGTGTTGGGGGACGACCGAGGGGGAGCAGGACCTGCGCTCAGCCGCCTGGAAGTAGGAAGGAGGGTGTTGTTCCTGGGGACAACGGGTTGTTGACAACGTGGTTCGCTTCTTGCAGAAGGGAGGTGGTGGGTGCTGGGAGGCCGGGCTGGGACGCTCGGGGGCGAGGCGGGGCGGTGCAGCCAGGGAAGCGGGGGAGCGGCTCCCGGCCGAGGCCCTCCCTCACCTGCCCCCGGCTATGCAGGGAAGGGCAGAGGGCGCTTCACCCCCCGCCGGCGCCGGCCCTNGGCGGTGCAGCCAGGGAAGCGGGGAAGCGGGGGAGAGGCTCCCAGCCGGGGCTCTCCTTCACCTGTCCCCGGCTCTGCAGGGAAGGGCAGGGAGCGAGGCGGGGCGGTGCAGCCAGGGAAGCGGGGGAGCGGCTCCCGGCCGAGGCCCTCCCTCACCTGCCCCCGGCCATGCAGGGAAGGGCAGAGGGCGCTTCACCCCCCGCCGGCGCCGGCCCTTTCTGCCCTCGCTGTAGGCGGGGG
>VXBQ01011162.1:66872-130273 GCA_013400175.1 Phainopepla nitens | reverse complement strand
GGAGGGCGGGTGTGAGCGCGGGAAGCCGCGGCGGTTGCCGGGGTAACCGCCGTCACGTGGCTCGGCGCGCGGTGCCGCCGGCCTCACGCGGGCGCTGAGGGCCGCGCGGCCATCTTGGATGAGGGCGGAATTGCAGGGCGGGGGCGAGGGTAATCCCGGAGTTAATCCGTAGGAAAAGACCTCCGAGATCAACGAGTCCAAGCGATGACGGAGCGCCACCATGGCGGCTGGACCATGGCAGTAAGTGCCACGTCCAGTCTTTGCTTAAAAATGTTCGGGGGCGGTGACTNTTAAACATGTTCGGGGACGGTGACTCCACCACCTCCCTGGGCAGCCCATTCTAATGTCTAATCACGTTTTCTGTGAAGAAATTCTTCCTGATGTCCGACCTAAACCTCCCCTGGTGCAGTTTAAGACTGTGTCCCCTTGTCCTACTGCTGGCTGCCTGGCAGAAGAGACCAACCCCCACCTGGCTACAATCTGTTTAAAGGTGGTTGTAGAGTGTTATAAGGTTCCCCCTGAGCCTCCTTTCTTCCAGGCTAAGCATCCCCTAGCTCCCTCAGCTGCTCTTTGTAGGACTTGTGCTCCAAACCCCTCACTAGCTCCATTGCCCTTCTCTGGACTTACTCCAGCGTCTGAATGGTTTGTAGTGAAGGGAGCCAGAAGAGAGCTCGATTCAGAAGAGACTGAGTACAGGGGGACACTCACTGCCCTGGTCCTGCTGCTCACACAATTCCTGATGCAGGCCAGGATGTCACTGGTGGTGGTGCCTGGCATGGGCCCTGGTCCAGCCTCTGGCTCTGGTCTTGGTTCTATTTCTGGTCTCGGTGCTGGAAAAGGACATGTCAAATAGCTTTTACAGGGAAGCAGGGAAGCAAGAGATAGGGTAGTTGAGTGCTGAGAGAAATATTTCCATATACATTGATGTCAGAGGTACTTTCTTCTGTCCTCAGTTTTACACAGATCCAGACAGTTGGTGTTCTGCATGATGAACCTTGTCAGAAAAACAAAATAAACAGACTGCCAGTTTTCCCCAAAGAGGAGATGAAAGGATATAGATAAAAGCTGTGCTGCGTTACCACAGTAACCAGTTTCTGACATATTCTGGTTCATGCTCCATTCTGACAAAAGCTGGAGTAGCTGAAACAACTGGCTGAAACTGCCATGGGGGCTTATGGCAATGAGAAGGGGAGACATGCAGGATTTCAAAAGCTGTTCTAAACTTACAGATGTCACTTCCATTCAGAGCAGTTCACTTTGTGTGTGTTTTTCAGTTTATGCCATTGGCCTTTTAAGAGAAACATCTGCCTCACTGCTCCAGTACCAGGTTCATAACAGTGCTGTGCATATCCTCAGCCACGCTGACCACTCAGATCATCTTGCCCTGGAGCACCGGCACTCCCTGGCACTCATGGGATGCCAGGTCCTTCCCTCTCTGATCCCTTCTTGCATCTCCCATTTCTCCATGTGACAGTGATGGTTCCAGACAGCATGGGACTGCTGGCTTTTTGTAACTGCTGATACAGTTTTATCTGAGGCAGGCATCTTGATATCAGTTGTGTGTTAGGGTAGTTGTGTGATGAGCCGTCCTAGTGCTGTGTTCTCCACAGCATGACTCCCTGCAGGACTTCTCCCATGGGTTTCTCCTCTCTATTCTCTACTGGATGGGACTAAGTAGTTCTCAGCTGCCTGCTGGCTTCAAATAGTGTCGTGCTGTGGGTAAATCTCATGCCTCATGTGTTTCTTTCATCTGTGCCTCACTGATAAACAGCAGATCTCTCCATTTCCAATCCCACGGCCTACTGCAGGGATCTGGCTGCTGGGTCTGGAAAGCTAGGATTTTGCACAGGGAAGTAAGATGAATGACTCTATTAAATAAACATCACTACTCTGTTTATTCTTTCAAAACAACAGATTAAAAAAAGCAGAAGATGCATTTTAAATGCATAAAAAATTCTGAGCAAAATAATGCCTTAAATACAATGCTCATGCAAGATAAATCACATGGCTTTTTTCTACACAGGTACATGGAAAGCAAAAACATATTGTTATATCATTATTTATATGGCACCATATGCTAAGTCTGGAACTTAAAGACTTTGAAATAAATAAGAAAATACCAGCTGCAGATTAGCAATACACTCCTTTATTGGAAGTCACTGTGTAACTGTGGCTATCATGCCTGCTGTTAAGTTAAAACTTAAATAAATTGTCAGAGAAATAAGATAGCCATTAGAGATTCAGTGTCTGTCTCCTGGGGATGCTTTTTCTAACGGCTGTAACAAAGACCTGCTGCTGGTTTTGTCCTATCTCTGTAGTAATTCGCTGCATTTGTCCCTGCACTATCACACAGTTGTTCAGTAGAGATGGTTGATCTGCTTACTATAAATAATGTTGGTTAACAATGCGGCCCCTTTTGGGTTAATAAATTACACTCAAACCACTCTTGAGCCTCTCTGATTGGTTTCTTGCAAGTCTGCAGTGGAGAGTTGGAAGAAATCACTTTCCACAGTCTATTTACTTTGAATATTTCTTCTTATTTTATTGAGCTGTAAATATACATATATAATAGCCAAATCCTGAAAATGCCTATCTCAAATTCTGGTTGCCTCATCTGCTACTTGAAAATCATAATGAGATGCTGGGATGAAACATATCAGCAAATTTAAATGTCACTGCTTAAAGGAGTAGAGGGCCTGGGTCAGCATCATGCTGGGGGATTTGTCCCCCTCCTTTGTGCGGGATTTGCTGTCAGAAGCCAGGGTTTCCCGCAGGCTGAGGTTGGTGGCTGGAGCAGGGAGCTCACCTGCCTCACGATCCATGAGCTGCAGCAGCCCAGTTCCTACCCAAAGCCGGGGCCTCGTGTTCCCTGCGCACTGTGGCCCCAACGCTCTCTGACCTGTGCTTTTGCACAGTTGCAGCCAGACATAGTTAAAGCCTTCCTGAGCTCTGGTGAACAAAGAGCAGCTTTAGGTCATGGAGCAATGATCAAAAAAAAATCAGGCTGTGAGGCAGAGGCTTGGGGTCCTTGGAGAGACATCTCTGCTCTTCTGTGTCCTGACCGGTGACTCTGGGGGTCATGAGGCCACCCTGCACATCGGTTCCTTGCCTCAATCGTGGATTAATTGTTCTGCCCTCGATCCAGAGGGTTTTTGAGAAAAACGCTGGGAGGACAGCAGATGTTATTGCAAGAGAATGGAGAAAGCCAGCTTCTGCACGGGGTAGAGGGCTGGGGTGCAAGGGGAAGAGAGGCAGCTGGGGCTGCTGATTTGCTGCTCTCGTACCAGCAAACTCTAATGTGAGTGTGCTTCTGGCAGCGATGTTGAAGAGGAGACTGTACCCAGGTGTCTGCCCTTGTACAGGTGGCTCTGAGTCTGTGTGCTGGCAAATGCAGCTCTTCGCCCAGCACTTCCTGCAGCTCGGGCTCTGCCCGCATTTCCCAGCAGAGAGCAGCAGAGCCTCGTAGCTGCTCGCAGGGCCTTGGCGTGCGGCTGCCTCCGAGACCTTCTGGCAGCGCTTGCCTCCGCAAAGCACAGTAGTAAATCTTGCCCGAGCTCGCAGGCATGTCAGGCCTGTCAAGAGCATTGGTGTGGGCAAACAGAAAATGCATGCTCTCAATATCGAAGATTCGGAGCTTTCCTGAAAGCCAAGATGTTTGCAGAAATCAGTGAGACCTTTCTTGAAGGGCTGTTCTCCGAATTGTCTTTGTGCTCAAAGTTTGCCAAAAGGGAGTGCCTCAAGTATAGCTTCAGAAAGTGGAGGCAACAGGATGAGCAAACGTCTTTCATAGATGACCGGCAGGGATGAGATAACTCCTCGAGGTCTCCTTCAGTCCAGTCTTTGTCAATGCAGGAAAGAGACATCTTATTAGCTTCTGTGTTTGGAAATATTTGCTTTGGAAACCTGTTTAGCCTACCTTAGATTTAACCCTTTCTGTTAAAAATAAAGTTTCAGCTGACTCTTGTTCCCTCATTTGTAATGTTACCAGGAATGTTACTGGAGATAAAGATGAATGAAAAAAAGTGGGATAAAGTTTCTTTGCCAAGGTGGCAAAACTAATTAATCTGTGTCAAGTTTAGATAACATTCTCAAGGAAAAAAACTTTGTTCCCTGTTTAGAAATTTACCTGCTGTTCCTGTGGCATTTAAATAAGTCAAATTTGGTATTGTATTAGAAGCTCCTCAGCAGTATTAACTAAGACAAGTTTTGTCATTCCTTAATTGCCTCATTCTAGTTCCTGAATCTATTATTGTTTTATACGTTCTCTTGGAAAATAATCACAGACCTTCTGGGAGGCCCGGTCCTTGTAAGGCAGAAGGCTTAAGTTTGGTCTCACCGTCACGCGGTATGAGAGGGAGGGATTGCTGTGTTCTGGCTGAAATCCACAGTGAACCTTCATCCAATCCTGTCTCCATCAGCTGTGAAACCCCTGAATGGTCCAGACGTGCAGTTCAGCTGGGGGAGTGGTGCCTGTGGAGGATGCTGGGCATAAAGACTGAGGCTGGGCACTGGGAAGACTCTGGTTTGCCTTTTTGCTCCATCCTGCGAGCACTGCCTCATTGCTGTGCTCCCCTCTGCTGTGAACCCTTCCTTGGCATTGGAGCAGGGAGGCAAGTGTGATATGGAATAGGATTTTGGAAGGCAAATGTATCACGCAGTGACAGCAAGACCCTGGATAACCCTGTCAGTAGGCCCCTCCTGAAGGGGCTGTAATCCACAGATGGTTGTGAGGGGCTTTCTGCATTCCTCAAAGCCTTGTGGCCAGAGTACCCTCTTCATTCTCTCTTCCCCACAACCCCTTATTTGGCCTGTGTGCCGAGCTAATCTAAAATATGATGCAGACCATCTAAGCCCTGGGGTCACTCAGCTGGCCTCTACAGCCTCCCACCACTCACCATAGGTAGGATCTGTCCTTCTTTATTGGCGCAAATGATACTTTGTCTCTGAATCGTAGCTGTGCATGGGAGAGGTGCAATTAGCTACTGCAAGGAGCCTGGCCTATCTGCCTTCCCTTGTTTAACAGACGCTTTAATTAAAGACCCCCTGATGCTAGAAAGGCACATTAATTATTAATCTGAAAACATTTACATAGAGTCCCCCGTTTCCCCTCAATAAATTATCAGCTTCACATCTCCATAATTCATCGAAATGACTAAAAATACATTGTCTCAGCCTCCATCACCTCCCTTTTCACTTTGTGTATTCCAACTGTGATGGGTTCAGTATCTTAATGTGGAGGTCTCCTACGGCTCTTAAGTAAAAAGGGAGGATGGAATATGAGTGGGAGAGGGAGAAGGAAAGATTTGTCCTTGATGGTAGTCATGCAGATGGCAGTTTTTCTTTCTCACAAAACTGGCATGATCCTGAGGTTTGAAGAAGCTCATTGATTATTTCTAATAAGGAAAAAAATCCACTGAGAAGGGGAGAAAAGATGTTTCCAGGGGCAGAAGAGGTCTGGGTTTAGATGATTTCTATGCTCATATGTAGACAACCTGTGTGATCCTTAGCCCAGGAGTTTATCTCCCTAGATCACATCTGTACCTCACCTGTAAACCAGGCCAGCAGTTCCCTCTCTGCCTGGTAGAGGGATGCTGCTTTACTAATTATAAGCTGTTCCAGTACAGGTGTGTGAAGGAGTTAAAAAGCAGATAAGCTTAGGCAGACAGAGTTTTCCAGCAATTCACAACTGAGGGAAAATTCACTGCAAATGGTTTTCTCCAATGTATTTCACTTTGTGACAAACTGAACCATCACATAAGAGAAGAAAAAAACCAGTCCTCTATGGGCTTGTTTACATGGGGAGTTAAGACAAATTAGTGTGAGGTGTGAGGTAATGTGCAGAAGTTGAAATGCACTTAACCTCTGTGTGGGGGGCTCTGATACAGAAGGAAAATAGCCACAGTTCACTATGGTGACAAATAAAACAAAAGTAAAGCAAAGGTCACTATATCTCCAAATATCCATGCAGGGCTTAACATGCTTTCACATGCATTCCTTTCACATCTTTGGTAATTTACCTTAACTTTCATGAATGTTCTAATCAGCAGGGATTGGAGAAGTGCATGCTCCACCTGGCTCTGAATAACTACTCTTCCTGGAAAACCTAGAGCAGTCTCAGTGCCTACAGAAGTCGGACTAGATGTGATCTCCTGGGAGCTGAGGGACACAGATGCTGCAAACAGGTGATCTTCTAGGATGACGGGTGGAAGGGGGCAGGATGGACACTGGCAACTTTCTTGCGATGTGATCAAAGAGGGCATTTGTTGTAGTGGACTAAATTGTTGTTTACACTGGGTTTTGGGTACTTTGCACTGAGTTATTATCTTGCACTGGGTGTATGTTAAACTTGCACTAAGGTTCCTGTTTGTATTGGGTTGCTCTGTTTTTCCCCACTCCCCTCTCTCTCTCTCTCTCTCTGTGGTGGTGGCCCCATCCCCCTACCTGCCCCAGGTTGGCTTCTCCCTTTGTCCCAGTGGACACAGTGGTCCACTTTGCCAGTGGTCTTCCTTTCCATCTTCCCCCTCTCCCTGGGGGCATAAAACCCCCCGACCACGTGGACCTGTCCTCTTTCTTCTGTGCTCCTGTCAGGGGTGCTTGCTGCCACCCTGCCCCTTCCCCTGCCTAGGGATAAGTCCTACATTAAACCAGGATTGCAGCACAGAGGAAAGAGCGTCTCTCCTTTTTGTCCATGTGGGATCCACTCAACCTGTAGCTTGTAATATAGCTCTCAGGACACACAGAGAGGATTCCCACAGGCATTTGAGAATGAACCAGCAAAGGAGTACTGATTTCAGAGGAGTTGGCCCACTGACCTTTAAAGGTTCAGTGTTTTCAGAGGGAAATAAAAAGGTTTATTTTGGCCCTGAGCACACACAGGGGCTAAATCTGAGAATAAAAATGGGGTGGAACTGATTACAAAGAAAGTGGTACACTTATCTGAAGCATTACTCTATTGACTTCAGTGGGGTTTCTCTTTCTCTTGCCCTTGTTGCTGTTTTAGACGGCTGTTTTGGCTCAGCAGTGAATAACATGGTGACAAAAACCTTGTCCAATCAGCCTTGGGTACTGCAATCTTAGAGCTAAGAGACTAGAAGCCCATCTCACATTCAATACATTGATTAAATTTACTAAGCTATAAATATCATCTGTTTCTTACCAATTAAATTATAGTTTGGATTACATTATTAAGGGATCTGAATTAACATTCTTCTGGACATAAGAGAAGCATGTTTTTACAGGCGATAGTTAAAAGCTCCCATCTTTTTCTTCCAGTTAAACAAACTGGATTAAAATTTTCCGTAGTGAAGTTTTTTAGCATTCATATTATCTATGGAGACCCCTTAAAAATTGTTCAGGCCATAGCTTTCATCTAAATGTACAGAAGTATCAGCCTTGAGATACCTCACTCGCAATCCAGCCTTTGCTGTTAAATTTGTATTGGTCTTAACATGCTTTGAAGTAATAATCAGTGCTGTGTCTCCAGGAGGATAGAACAATATGTAATTGGCTTAAACAGAAGGAAGATCTCATTAGACATTACTAATGGTACAGTAATTAAGCACAGGAATAAATGGCTTGAGGCCTTCTGCCTATAGAGAAGTTTGGATGAACTCACTGAATCTTGTCTTCTCCCACAAGGAAAGCAGAGATCATTCTTTGCAGTTTCTTTCAACTTTGTTTTCTATGCTTCTGCATATGTCCACAGAGTTTCCTTGCCAAAAGTGGCAATAGCAGCATTTTCATTGCCACCGCATTGTCATTGAAAATACTGCCCCATCAGTGCCCCAGCGGAAGAACAAGCTGATATAACAGAATGCCAATGAGAGCATCCTTTCTTTCCAAGCTGGCAGGAGCAAGCCGTTCTGGAAGGTGATGTACATCTCCCATAACCCATGCTCCAGCTTCCTTGGTTGAGCCAAACTGTCTTCCCTGCTTGTCAAATGGGAGAAGTGTTAACACTGTAATTAAAAACATTAAAGCAATCAAAGCGAGCATACAGGCATAATTAAGGCACTATTGGTTTATGTCTCCTGCAGGCATTCTTTTAGAATAAATGACTTTTTGGTTTAATTTAAGCCTCTTCTGAAACATCACTAAAACAAAGGGGCAGAGGAGTTTCTATCCATATATTCACCAGTAAAACTACTTAGTTTTCAGTCTCATAACCTAGTTCATACTGGTAAAATTTCCCTGCACTGACAAAAATATAGAGGGTATTGCTGAATAAAGAGCTTAGCTTGAAAAGAATAAGTTTGGTCTGGACAACAAGAATCAAAGAGGAGCAAGAGAGACTTCACTGGCTCTGGATCAAGCCCTTCATAAAAGAGGAATTAGCTGTACTGGGCCGGGATTGGACATGATGTTATGAAAGTGCCATTTTTTCCTGAGAAGGAAAGGTACATAGAATAATTAACAAGGCTGGAAGAGTTTTTTCCAGCCTGGGTGAGTGAAAAAAGGAGAGATGAAGATCAGGAACATTGAGTGAGTATGGAGGAGTTGCAACTCTTTGCCCCTCTGTAAGTCTAGAGTGGTGTTGCACTATGAAAGAGGTTGAGCTGTGCTCACAGGGCTCACTGGGTTAGCCTTGGAGAAGTAGATCTTCAGGTCTGACTTGCTGAGGCTGAACTGTCTGCAGAAAGTAGCCTGTCTAACTGAGTAAGATGAGCCCAGTACCATGTGTGCATGTATATGTGGTTTGGGTGCTGACAAAGAAGCACAGTTGCCACCCATTAGAAAAGTTCTTGGTTCCTTATTCTGCCATTGGAATACTTTTTCTTGTGAGCCTGATAGTTGTATTGGCCAATTCAGCCTGAGAAAAGGGGCTCAGGGTTACCCAGGGGTCAAGGCAGAGTTGCTTGCACGCAGTGGCTTAGGGTAAAATGGGAATATGCACATCCAAATGTGTGAATATTTTCTGTCCTGGCTGCCTTCAGCTCACAGGAAGGTTGAGTGACTGGAGAACTGTCATGTGGACTTCACTTGAGGTTGATGTTAACCTTCCCACTGGTGGGAGGTCACAGTGTCTACTGAGTATTCTAAAGGTCTGGGAAGAATACTCAAATTTGACCATCTCTGCAGGGATTTGATCCTACAATATGTTCTCAGAAATGTCTTCCTTGTGTCCAGCCTTCCCTGTTTTTAATGAACATTGGGTCTTTGATTTATCCTCTGATGAGATCCCATGCAAACTCTCAGTCTGTCTGCTGTAGGTGAGAAACGTAACAGAGCCAGCTAATGGTGGTGTAGATGGAAGGACATGGCCACTTTCTTTGAGGACCTGCCTTCCTGACAGGATTAACAAGGCCTGTGTTATCGCTGTGAGATCACTGTCCCACTCCAGACTCAGCTGTTTGCCCATGAGCCAGAAGAGTGACAGCTCCACAGTTGGCATCTCCCACCACCAGGTCCTGGACTTGGCTGCTCTGAGGTGCAGGCTAAACTTGTCAAGTGTTCCTTCATGCAGGTAACGACATGCAACAGGTACCGCAGGGTACTGCTGCAGCTTCCTGGTCCTACTGCTGCCCTCACAGGTACCATCCGTCAGGATCTGAATGCTCCTGTGATGGACAGCTGAGAGGAGATGGCCACAAAGGTAACTAACAGACTCTGAGTCCGAGTTTCATTGTAGTTCTTCATGCTAAAAACGAGCCATGGTAAGAGTCAATGGGTGTACCCTTCCTCCCCAAAACTGACTAAGCAACAGGTTCAGGGATGCAAGGCGAAGGTTTTTTTGGCTCATATTTCAGCACGCACATGAAGACTAGAATTGTGGAAATGACATTTTTGTTTGTTCACTCAAGCTCTGGCTAACGTCTCTGCAGTCATAGAATGACTGGAGCGAGTCACTCCCTTATCCCAAAGCCTTGCCCTGTTAGTGAGGCTGCTGCTTCCTCTGCTTGCTTGGCTTAGGTTGCCTGGGTTATGTTATGAATAAGTTTCTGAGTTGTTCCAGTTATTGCCCTGTGTTTTTTATGTTGACTGTTGATGTTATCCAGTTTCTCATTGACCAGTTCACCCTTCCCCTTTCCCCCACTTCCATCCACTGCTCTCCGAGACAACACTGTGTGGGGGAGTGGGGGGGAGCAACTCCTGCAACAACCAGAGCGGGACTGCATCTTTTGGGGGCTCTGCAACCCCCAGGCAGCCACTGAACTCGGCGGCAACCACCAGAAGGCCGAGCCATGGTGCCGATATGGCGCGGGCCAGTCTGGTGGTGGCGAGGTGGTAGCATGGCGGGGCAAGCCGGGCCGGGCAGGCGCGCAGTGCGCCTGGGCCAGGCGGCATGGACGGCGGCCACCATGGTACACAAAGGATGCGGTAACGGTGAGGCAGCCACGTGGCAGTGCGAGTGCCACTGCTGAGTAGCAGTGGCGAGGCGGCCGTGTGGCGCACAGAGCGGCACCGGGCCGGATCGAGCTGGTGGTGGCAGTGGGTGCCCAGTGCGCAGCGCGGCGGGGCCCCGAGGACCAGAAGTGTTACGAAATGGAGAGTGGCCCTGAAACAGAACTATTTCGAAACCTGCCCAGGGCGGGGCTGCCATGGAATGTATGTAAATGAGGGGCGCAAGGAACACTGGGTGCCATCTAGGGGGAGAATACCCCCCCAAAAATCCTGAACCTGCATGGTATTTGGAAAAACCAACAACACGTCCCACTGAAGAAAGAGCAGAGCTGTCCTTTCATTAACTGTGGTGTTGTCGCCTTAACTTCAAGAGAACTAGATCAGAACCAGGACCTAGACTACAAGCCATCAAAAACATCTTTTTAGGCAACTCCTGCAAGGAAAGGAAGGCCTTGCTCTGCTGCACAGCAAAGCTGAACTTCTGCTCTGGATTGTCCATTGGGATTGCACAACCCTTCAGGCCCCCACCCAGAGCTGATTTTTCAGTAAAGGCATTGAAAGGAGCTGGTCTCCTTGCCCATTTAATTTCAGGTTAGGATTGCTGAAATTCCTGGATAGGGAAAGAAGCACAAGAGAACCTTTATGCTGGAGAATCTCCTGCAGCACCTCTGCAGAGGGGCACAAATGCCACTCCTCTACCTCACTTTTTTTTTATCCCTGTCTTCAGTGAGTGTTGCCACAGCTGACACGCCATCTGTACAGAGCAGACTGACAGCCCTTTCCCTTGCCCTATGCCCTCTGCGGAGGCAAGGGGCTGGCAACTGGCTGCGACAGACGTGCAGAAGGACAAGGTGAACGTCACAGGCAGCACCAAGAAAATCCATCTGAAACCTTGCTCCATATGGAGAAGTACAGTTCCAGCTGTTCATCCTTCAGAGTAAGCTGGCTCTGAAGCTGCTGCTACCCTGTAGCAGCTGTAATGCTGGCAAACACAGCCCCATCAGAGCTGGTGAATAGGGGGAAAGCAGCAGGGGTAGCAGCATCACACTGGTGCAAGGAACCTCATGATGTCATTGCTCCCCATGATTATGCTGTTAACAGCCAAGCAGGGTGGAGTTTAATGAGCAAAGGTAGATGAGAAAAGAAAAACAGCTGAGACAAATGATGTTTAAATGTGATGGCTCATTAAACAAAAGCTCTCTGCTATGTTTCTTTCCTTGGTAGCAACAAAAGGGACAATGGCCATAAGTAAAAGGCAACCCACTGACAACAGGAAGGATTTATAGAAAATAACACACTTAATTTAGCTGCTCCAGCACAAACAAGCAGAGATATTTTGCATCAAGTAACTCAAGCTGAAGGATTTTGCAATGTCTTTGTATGAGACAGTGCTCTTTTCTGCCCAAACCCTAGGAGCTTCTTGCTATTTGAATATCGAGTGCAAGTCCTGCTTTTCTTCACATCTGAATTCCTGTCGTCTTCAGCAGATGTTTTGCAATGCAGAAGTCAGTGCAGTGTGGGCTGAGGGCCTCATACTAATGTGGCAACTATCTTGTCTGGCCTGGCTTAACAATGCCTGCCTGTGGGGCCTTGATCCTGACCAAATACTGTAGCTTTTACTGAACTGTAGGCCTTCACAGATTTTGATAAGTTATGCTAATCAATTCTCCTTCAAAATACAGCAACAGCTTTAGTAGTGTTCTTCCTGACAGATGGGAAACCACTTCTCAAAGCATCTGTGTGGTAGAGGCTCCACAGCCCCTCAACTGAACAACTATTCCAGTGTTTCATTGTCATTATCCACCTTGCCAGTATATTGCCCTCTCCAGCCAGGATGTGGAGGACAGACTATTTCCTCCTTCTTTGCCAAAGCCTTACTATTAATTGTGTAGTAGATTGCCTTTCAGCTTTCCAACAACATGTGAGAAAAGATCTCCATGATCTGTTCATCTGTCTTACGAGGCAAATGGCTACTCTGCATTTATATAAATCATGGAACTGTGTGTGATTTTCTGCCTGAAGAAAAAGATGCAGTCTGTCTTATTGAAGTTTCTATTGTGTTATTTATGAGACTGGGGAAGGCAATAGTCTTCAAGCATGAAATACCCAATCCCCCAGGAGCTCCCACCATTAAGCTCTTGAGCTGAGAAGTTGGCCCTGCAATCCAACAAGAGTGGAGATGGGTCCTTGGACTTCTTTGCCAGTTCAAAATGTGTCAGGAATGAGAAGGACTGAGTACACGATCACTTCTTATGTTAGGATATCTTGGATAGCAAAAGAATGATATCTTTACTGGTCTTCTTGTTTTCTGCATGGGCAACTCAGCTTAATCAGAGATTACGTTGTCCAGTACTGGAAAATTTAGTCATTTTGTTGCTCTAGAAAGTATGCTGCTAGATCTCTCCATAACTAAAAAAAAAACTAAAAACAACTTTGGAGTAGATGCAAAGAGATGAGATTTAAACCCCCTATTCACTGGCCTTTTTGAAGGTCACATGCCAAGGAACTAACACAGATTCTAGTATTCCTGTTGAAATGGTGGTGCACAACGGCAGTGGTTTTGTTGGTTGTGTTCTGCACATGACTGCGCTGACATCATAAACCATAGTAAAACAGGTAACTTTGTTCTGTCTGATGTAACAGAAGGTCTTCTGTCTCCCAAATGTCATTTGGTCCAAGAGGGATTGAGCTAATTTGAAAGCAGCTTTCATCAACACCCTCTCTGTTCCAAGTGAGGAGCTTGCACCATTGGAACTACTTATTCACAAATCTTGTGGGAAGGCAGCCAGCAAAATGCAGTGTCCATACAGAAAGTGCTTATTGGTTAAGAGATGGCAACTCTGTGGATAGGAGAAATGCTGTTGAGACAATTTATCTACAGTGAGGAGTTTAAACATTCAGTTCTCACTTCCATACCACTGCATCTGCTACTTAGTGGATGTGAAAATGTTGCAGTTGAGCGACATCTCGTTTTGTGCATAGAAATCAATAGTCTGCTTGATTGCCCTCAGACTGTTTTTTGTTTAAAATCGCTGAAGTCCCATTACCTGGATGACATGAGTCAGAGAAATTAAAGTCTCACTGATTAAGATGTTATAAAGCAATCTGAGTCTGCAAAAGAATAACCTACATATTTGATATCAGGGTACGTTGTGTTTGCAATTGACACTTTGAAGGCAGATACCTAATGCTAGAGCAAGCTACAAGAAAAGCACAACACAAGAATACAACAATAAGGCAAGGCCAACTGGATATATACTGACTAAGATGAAGCACATTTTACCTTAGAATCTTGCAGTGAGTGAGTGAATTTCCAAAACTTCGTACTGACAAGCAAGATTTACTTCCAACTGCATTGCTTAAGTGTGGGTACATGGAAAGCTCTGACACTGCAGAGATCAGCAGAGTGCAGGTGGTGCATTGGAGAGTTGCGCTGCTCTTGTTAGATACAGTAGACACAGCTGATGGGTTGAATGGATCTCCAGAGTCTGGCAGCTTGCAGAGTCTGAGTCCTTTTCTGTTGACTGTAAGCAGACATTTGGCCTCAAGTTCACCTGCAGGTACCCACCACAGTCCAGACAGCCACATCTCATACTGGCTGTGAGTACGCACAGTTCTCACTCCTGAGCTGTAGACCTCACCTTGGTGTGCACCGTGTCAGTCAATAACAAAAGCAAGCAGCTGGAAAAGGTGGTTGCCAAAGAATTATCTCCAATTTCCTGGGAATAATAGCAGTTTAGTGTTTAAGACCTTCCACCTTACTTCATACCATAAGGATGTAGAAAGTATTTGGAAACTGAGTCTTGAACTGGAATGTCTTCTGAAGGGTATTTTCACAAAACATTCAATCCCAGAGGTCAAGAATGTATAAATATATATATAAATGTCTTGCTCTGAAACGTTTTGCCCACCTTGTCTATTTTATAATTGACTTCTCCTGAGTTTGCTGTGTTGGATTTCCTGAAGTTTTCTTAGTTCTTTCCAGGTGGCCTCTCTCCAGTTTCACATCTACTGATGACCACATTTTCTTCCTGTGTCTATTGGAGGCAATGACCGCTATATCTGCTCCAAAACAGCTCCTTGTGGACTCATCCAAGGAGCTTCTCATGTCAAAGAGCAATTTGATATTCATACACATTACGCTGGCATGTAAACCCACAAAGGATGAACAGAAGAAATGGGACCTGACTGTCTTCATAAATTTCCTCAGGTGCCTGGTGGGTAGCAGAACATGCTCTTGCCAATGACCTCTGAGATTGCAGTATAAAATTAACCTAAAGCATCTAAAAAGCAGCTGGAGGGGAAGGATGTATTTTATGTCAATTCAGTCAAAAAGTCCTCAGAATTAATTGCCTGAAGTGTTTGGGAAAGCTGACAAAGTATAATTGCACAGAGACTATTTTCTTGCTTCTCAGCAACGACAGCATTAATCGTCTGGGCTTAATATAGCCTTCCACATGCCAACTGGGTGCAAAATTATGGCTGGTGTTAGAAAACCACTTACCATGTGGACAGGCTTAAAGTGCAATCAGCTGTGGGGTGTGGATGCAGATGGAGTATGCCTAAGGACAAACAGTGACCTTGAGAATTGTATGACATGTCTCTGGAGATATAGTGCCTCTTCATTATGAACTCTGACAGACATGGAGTTCTTCATCAGTGGTTGGGCAAGAAAGGACTTAGATTTGGAGCCAAGCTTGAACTTTGTAGTCCAGGTATGTCTAGAGATATCTGAGCATGAGATACTTACTGGAATGGGTTGTATATACCATTATAATATATGTATTCATAATGTATAGGCCAATATACATCAAGAGTGTGTCAGAGAGAGAATCCACAGCTTTGGATATTTGCAAGAACAGCATGTATAGAAAAAACCCATCCTTTTCTGTACCCAGCCTGGCTTGATTGATTTATCTTCTGCCAAGTAGTTATCTTTATTTTGATAGAAAAGGAGCAGAAATATGGCTGAGTATTTCATCTGAGACTTTGTCTTAGCACTTGAAGAATGCAGAGTATATCAAATAAGGTCAAACCCTTTAACACCCTGCATTGTAACATGTGAACAACACAGCTTAGATATGGTTGTTCTGGTATTCCTACCTAGTAAAGTGGGCTCAATGGTGCAGTGCTTATATAACACTCTTTATTCTGTGCATGAATTGTGTCTCAATACTGTTTTTCTCCCAGTAGATTTTTCTCAAAAGTTAATAATAAACAATTTTAACTAATAAGTTTCAAGTCTTGCAGTGCATTCTTCATTGTTCTATCTGTAGTTGGCCTCCTTGGTTATGCAGCAGTCTCTCTTGGTGGTCTGATGAGAAGATTAATTTTAAGAGCATGATAATAAATATAGTGCTGTTCAAGTCTTTTGGACAAATGTAAATCTTTGCTAAAATTAGATGACATTCAGTGCAGTATTTCCACAGTTATCCAGACACTGACAGACAACATCATCACGCAGAATGAGTTGAGCACAAGGCTGATTCACGGATCAGGATTTTTGATAATCAACCAACACTAGTATTTAGGTAATTATGTCTGTACAGGATGTTATGACATCTCTATCTTATGTATAGTGCCAGTTACCAAGACAGCTTCTTTTTATAACTAAAATATACCTTTCCTGCCTGAAAACATTATGATAATTGTGGGAATGTCTCTTATTACTGAGTCCCCTACCACTTGATTAAAATGACAGAGCTCAGCTTGTGTGAATTAATGCTGAAAGCACAGAGGAGACTAGCTATGGTTCCTCATCTGACTACTGGAAGCATGAAAGATGTGGCAGCAGGGCTGGAACTGAAAGAAGCAACTAAAAAGAAGGGGAAGTGAGAATATCCCAGCATTTCCAAGTGTCATCTTCTCTTGTTAGTGGCCAAGATGGCAGCCACTGAGGCCCATTAGGCTGAGAGGCTGATCCATGTCTCACCTTCCAGCTGGAAAAGGGGCTTCAGGGAAATGGCTGTATATTATGCCACTGCTTTGCTATTGCACCTGTTCAGAGGTAGGAGCATTCTTTACTGCTGCACACGCTCTGGTGCAAACCCCTCTCCTGGTCACAGCCAGCAAGGGAGAGTTGACTTCACAAAAAGCAGCTGCTGTGCACTTAATGTCTCGTGTTGTTGTTACCAGATGTATTGGTTTTTAGTTATACTGGGGATCCATTTTCCTTCCCAGCCTGAAACTAGGAAGCATAGCTGTGCTCCTCACTACTAGGCCACCATTTGAGCTGTGAATGGAAGGTCAGCCCTGTCTCCAGACCACAGACACACACTGATCTCTGACCCTCTCACTGGCAATCTTCCAACAAACTCTGCCCCGTGTTCAGATTTGGAGAGAAGTAGCCTTAATGGCATGCCAGACCTCTGATGCACACTTTATGATATCTGCTGGGGTCTATCTGAATGACTAAATAACAAGGCCCAAGGTGCTTTGTAGTAACCCTGTCTGTGTCCTGAGAGCTATATTACAAGCTTCAGGTTTGAGTGGATCATCCTACATGGACAAAAAAGGAGAGACGCTCTTTCCTCTGTGCAGCAGTCCTGCTTTAATGTAGAACTTATCTTCAGGCAGGGAAAGGGGAAGGATGGCAGCAAGCACCCCTGCCAGGAGCAGAGAAGAGAGTATGTCCATGTGGTTGGGGGGTTTTATGCCCCGGTGGAGAGGGGGAAGCTGGGAAGGGAGACCACTGGCCAATGGGACAAAGGGAGAAGGCAACCTGGGGCAGGTAGGGGGGCAGGGGCCCACCACCACTGTGCTTAGAGAGGGGAGAGTGGGGAAAAACAGAACAACCCAATACAAACAGAGACCTTAGTGCAAGTTAACGTACACTCAGTGCAGTTAGGCTGCTCACTGTGCTTCTTCCACTGGATGATATCTCACCATTTCTGCTTCTTTCTCCCTTGTCCCTTCCATCCCCATGGCAGGAAAGACTCCTTGGCTTTTAGGTGGGGGTAGGTCACGGCAGATGTGTGTTCTCCTTTGAGACTTGCCCACTGCTTGGCTTAATTAATCCTGACACATTGCAGTTGCTGTTATGGAAGAAATGTCAAGAGAAATTAGACCAGCTGGTAGCATGAAAACTGGGGAAGCGTGGTGCCTCCCTTTCCTGGATAAATTTGATTTGCTTTCCTGGCAGGGGCTGTAGGGGACGGGATGGCTGCGAGCAGGAGAGGCTGGCCCGTGTCACCTGCTTTTGCCACAGTCGCCTCACACTGAGATTCAGCAAAAGGACAGCAAGGGCCTGTTCCCCAAACAAGGCAAGCAGGGGATCTAACCAGCAGCACATGGCACGACTGGGCTTTCATGAGAACTAGGACAGCCCTGGGATTTGGCTTGGCTTAGGGTCCTGGTTACCTGAAGTGTAAGGCTGTGAGGAGCTCAGGGCTTTGTTGAGCTCCTCAGGGAGGAGACAAGCAGTACTGAGTTGCTTCTTTATCTTCTTTTTTTTCTATCTATGAGCATGTTTAGCAGCTGTTTCTCACTTTCCTTCACCTTCATATCTATTAACTTGAATGTTTTCATTTACCAATCAATTTTGTGAGATTTATCAGCAGCTTTCATGCTTTTTTTTTCCTTAAAGCAAGCAACCTTCATATTTTGATGTTTCATTAGACCATCGCATCTGAGCTCTTTCCTTTCTGCAGTGATCTGATTTAATAAAATGAGAAGCCAGTCTAATAATACACAGTACAGCTGCACAATGTGGATGCATAGCGAGTGTGCATTTTCCCCATATGAACATCTCCTCTGCGCTCTCTTGTGGCACATCCGTTTGAAAGCCTGCAGATGCCACAAGTCTGGAATAGAATTGCACTTGCAGAGAACTGGCTTTAACACTTAAATATGGCCCAAAGTTCAGGAGCATTTTTTGTGCTGTCTTGGGGGTGCATGCAAGTAAAATTTCATCTCTGCTTGATGATTGGTAAAAAAATCTCTTTGTTCTACCAGACAGGCACTTACTTGCCAAGGGCATGTTATTCATATTTAAATATTAAGAACAAGACCTTGCCATGGCATGGTTTCTCTAGCTTGAGAAGCTCAGAAGTAAGTTTGGCTTCTGGTAGGATAAAAGGGATATTTTCCTCCTGTTTTGAACACATAGATTGCACATCCTGTTGCAGTGTTGAAGATCTCTCTCCTGATTTCTGCACTGGGCAGGCTCCTCTGGGAGTGCTCCTCTGGGACTCCTCCGGGGAGTGGATCATGAGCTGTGCTTCACCAAGAAGCAGAGAAGAGATCGGGGACTCAGAGAGGAGAGCAGAGAGGAGGAAAAAGAAAGATGGTTTTATGAGGGCCATGCCACTCCTTAAGGGACAAAGGCCTGCCTGCAGCAGATGTTTTGGTAGCTGTGATAGCACTGTCAGGTTCTTTGTACTGCACCAAAAAGTTCCAAGCTCAAGCGTTGGTCTAGGCACAGGGTTATCCAGGCCAGGAGGTCGTAGGAGGCAGCAAGACAGTAACAGTCTCTTGCCGACTAAACCTATTTGTGCAAAAGAAAGCTGGGCTATTGTTGGCCTGTGACAGCCCCTCTGATCTGCAGCAATTGGTGCATTGTGGTTGCTGTGTATCCACCAGAGCTCAGCTGACCCCTGAGAGAACAGTGCCATGGTCTTGTGAACTGTGTCCCTCATCCCAATCCTACTCCATGCTCCTCAAAAGGTCACAGCATTGCTTATTGTCTCTCTCTCTCCTGGTCAGGGAAAAGACAGATGTTCTGTTGCACTGTGGAAGACTTGGTTTTTGGAAACAAGCCCTTCTCTCTCACTTTGGGCTTGATCTGAATCTTACTGCACGTATCCAAGGTGTAAGAGGACAAAGGGAATGGGATTTGGGGGCTATGAAAAGCATGGCTCAGATATCAATCCCTGACCCCACATCCATTCATTTTCCCTTTGTTATACTAACTTTAGGAGGTCCTAGTCTAGAGTCCTAGAGATTGCTGGACTGAGTGTCACCAGGCTGCACAAAATGCTTGCTGTCTGTGGTAAACAGCAGGTCTGCCTGCTCTCTGGGTAGTGAGCTTCCAGTGAATTTATAGGAGACCAGAACCCAGTAGGCATCACTGCTACATGGGTCTCAGCATCTATTTCCTTTTTGGGAGAGCTTGAGTAGCTGTGAACATGGGAAGCAGCCCCACAGCCCTATATGGAGAGGAGTGTGTGTTTGCATGGTGCTGATCATGTTGCATGAATGGGAATGCACTTCTGCCTGGGTCTCTGCTACATATCAGGCCGCTGCCTGAGCTGGGGCCATCTCATGCTGAGAGAGGTGCGCACGTGAGGGCTGCTCTGGTATTTTCTTCCACAAATCATGTGTATTTCACTGACCAAAACTGCTCACAACTTAGAAAGGGACAGCCAGTTTAAATCATTTTAACACAAGCACACAAGGGCCCCATGGTGCTGAAAGGATGGCTGTCCCAACTCACCAGCACTGCTGCCCTGTTGGAAGTTGCCAGCCTGGCACAATCTGCTGGAGAAGCTGTTCAAGTTTCCCTTCCTCATCCAAGTTGTGCACAATCCTCAAGCTTAGCTCACATCAACCATTCTGATGACTTCAAGTAATGTGTTGATTCCATAGCTTGGATTTGGGAGGCTCCTATGGACTGGTCTCCCAGCAGTGCTGTGCAAGCTCCATACCTGCAGAGGCAGGGAGAGGACACTGAGGTCCATCTGCTCTTCCACTGGCATGGCTGAACCTAAGGGAAGGCACTTCTTCATTGCCTGAGGGCTTCCTCACTCACAGGCTTACCCTGGTTTAGTTAAAGCATCACAATCCTCTCTCTGAGCTCTCTCATGTTAGTCTAAAAGTGTTTTACATCTGATTTTTAATTCATAATTTCCTTACAGACTTAACTTGCATCATCATAAGCTTTTCTCAATCCTCTAGAGTACAAGTGAAGTCGGGAGGGGCTTCAACTAAATGCATATTACACCAGCACAATTTTATGGGTAGGCAAGCTCTGATCAACATGACTGGCGACAACATGAGTATTCACAGCCATTAAAGTCAAAATAAATACATTGTGGGTAACCTAATAGATTCAAACAGTCAATGCAGTAGCAGGAACTGCTGTCAATGTCCATGAACAAAGAAAGACAAAGTTCATTCAAAGAAATAAAAATAGTATATTCACTCTGAATTATTCACCCAACCACAGCTTCTCAGGGAAATCAAGCTGTTAACAACTGGAATGGGAGAAAGAAAAGGAAAAAGTGCAAGAGAAATTAAAACAAAGTATTTTTTCATGTTTTAGCTACTAGGACTAAACTATTAAACATGTTTGCTCAGGATGGAAGGCTGTGAGATGTGAAGCCCTCTGGCAGGAACAGCAATACACAAAGATACCCCTGGGGCTTTTCACTTTGGCTCTGAAAGGTGCTTCAAAGATGGTTTTCGTTGGACCCATGTGAAGGAAGGAAAGACCCTCTCCACACACCCTTACCTGTAGGACTGCAGGTAGTAGGAATGGAAGGACTTGCACCTGGCTATGTCTAGAGGGAAGACTTGGATGGTTCTGCTGTCCTCATACTTATGTTCTTGAATAAACCACTAGAAGTTAACTATCATTAGTGTCTCAACAAATTACAAAAAGGTTTGGGGACTTGCTCCTTTGGGCGCTTGAGTAAACCTGGACCTTTTTAGACATCTTTTAGAAAGTCAGCAAAGTCTTTGCACATTTACTTCAATGTTATTAATTTACAATTAAGAAAGTCCACTAACTTGTAAACCTTTACTTATTTACACTGCTTCTTGGAGAAGGATTTTCTCAGAGCATGATGATGATAAGCTTAGGCATTACAAATCCTCTTGCTACTTTTGTCAAGAGGCAGCCGGAGAGCATTAATCAGAGAGATGTACGCTTCCCAGCAGTGGCTTCACTTCAGCTCCCTGCTGCTTCCCTGTTGTGGGGTAAGGCTCTGTGGGCCACCAGCTTCCCTCCAAGTTTGGAGGAGTTCTGCACACCAGCATTAGCTTTTACCAGGGCTGGAGAGCCTATTTGAAAGGCAGCAGGATATTGGGATGTTTCTCATGACTGCTTTTTAGGCAGCAGACAAGACAAGGCTGTCTTTGCCTCAAAAGCAAAGTACTTTCCCTAAAGTGTGCATTTTGGCTCAAGGTAATTTTCTTGCACCATGCGTGTCTCCAGTGCATGAAGCTTCATCAGGGCAAGATGTGGGGTACACTTGGGCTTAAGAGCATGCTCTAAATCACTTTTCAGACAAGTGAAAAATTGCAGTTCTACTTACTGCTGCAGAGAAGGGAAATGGGAGTGCAGGGTGGGGAGGACTGGGAGTATTGTGACCTCCAAACCCTCCAGATCACCTTTAGGGATGTCCCAAATGCTCCTTGTTGATCTAGGAGCCTCCAAGTTGTTTCAGGCCAAGTCAGTCATGCAGCTCTGTGCTACTCACACAGCAAATGTGGTAGGTAAATGCTGCTGTTACTCCTGGGAGGTGCTTGTATACATTAATGGTATGGAACTTGGCATGATTTCTGTCCTGCCCCAGCCCAGGGTGTTATTTTTCTCTCTGTCACTGCTGCAAGTGAGATTTATCATTCTCAACAGTTATTGAGATTTTGCTGGGCACTTGGTGAATCCCCATCTCCCTGATGTGCAGACACTGTGAGTGCATGAAGTGTGAAGTTTGAACCCACCTGGCAGACTGGGACAAGTCCTTCCTCCATGATGGACTCACTGAGATGGTGCTGGGGAGGGTGAATCAGTTGACTAACTGCTATGGGCAAGAAAGCCACTGTCACAGGCAGTGAGAAAGAAGGGTAGCATCCATCTCTCTGAACAGGCAGATATTAAGCACATGGAGAGTTTGACACAGGCTGTGTAGCAGTGAATTTTGACCCTTTGTCCAGTGTCTGCCTCTCTGGCTACTTTGACTTCTTTCTTGTTATTCAGAGCATTATGCTGTGTATTGATATTTGCCTTCTTTGAAAGCTTCAGGGAGAGGATCACCCACTGCTTTCCTACATGGAAAATGCCAATAATGAAATTGAATGCAGTGGGTTCTTCCCTCACTAGGAGCTGCATGGCTTCACAAGCATGTCACAAGCATGTTGGTAGCCTTTGCTGCCCTCAAGGGATTTGCTTCTTGAAACAAATTGATTTCCCCTCTGAGTCAACATGAAAGCAAAGTTTTTCAGCTCTGATTATTCTACAGGTGCTTGTGCAAAATCTAATGAATGTGTTAATGTGCAATGCAAGGATGTTGCTAGGAAACTTGTGAGAGCTAAATGAGGAAATGCTGTTAATAGAGGCAGGTGGCAGGGCCTCAAAGTTTTCTTTTGCAGTCCTGCTGATGGTTATTATTATATAAACAGGGCCAACTGTGGCACTGTGTTGGGTCATCCTCTGGTGACAGCAGGTCTGCTTAAAAAGCAGAAAAAGTAAATTTAAAAAAGGCTTGACTCTTACGGGTTTTGATGTTCTTCCATCCCAGATAAGCTTTACTACACTATCTGCTTCTGTAAAGGTTGGGTAAGTGCCTCTGTCTCGATGTGCTGATGAGGACTTTGCTCTGCCCTGTTTCACGGTGTCTATTTGACACTGGTGACGGACCTGAGTCAGCCTGTGCAGACTTGTCTAAACCCCAAGTTGGGGCAGTGCTTTCCCAGTCAGCCTGAAAAGTTTTATGAGCTTTAGAGCACTGAGGAAGGTGATTTTTGCCTGTACCTTTGTCTGTCTCCAGTGGGCCTCTTGGAGTTTAATTCAACTCAAAGATGATATTGCATAAGAGATTTTCTTCCCTTCTTTGTGGTGTTAAAATGCCTATAGAGCCCAATGAATGCAAAGTTAGCAGTGACTGCTAATACCTTAGGTTTGGAAGAGACCTACAAACTTTTGGCTCAGGTTGCCTGTGGGCACACTTAAATGATCTTCCCAAGTTAACCCCTCTTGCCTTTCCCTCTTAAAGGCACATTGTTTCTGTAACAAGTGTTGCTCTTCATGCCATTACTAACCCTAAGAAGCAGCCTATTTTGCTTCTTCCAAAGGTTAGGGAGTGCTGAGCTTGTTCTCTTTTGGAGAAACATTAAACTGTGTATGTTATGTACTTTCCAAATGCTGAGGAAGTTAGGGCTGGCAATCCCTGTCTCCCTCCCAGCTGAAGCTGTGACATTCTGCTACTGTAGCTTTTCTTCCAGCTTCTTCAGTACATAATACTTCTCTTCATGTCATCACTTGTTGCATTAATTTTTATCTTTTATTTCTTTTTAGAAACAGCTAGGGAATAAAACCAAACCAACTAAAGAAAGTAACAAAACTCCAGCAGCAAAGGTTTTCTTTGTATGCAACTGTTTCTTCTCACATCTAAGTGACCTGCAGGTGCCAGCTGTCAGCTGGAAAGTCTTTGCTGTGGTGTGATATGTGGATGGGAGCAAGTTGCATGCTAGTTAAGCTTTGTTTTGGAATGACTTGACAAAGGAGTTGTTCGTAATATATCCTGAAGTACAAGTTGTTTATGTAGCTCATCCCAAAGAAGCCTGATAACCTTTCAGCCCACTGCATGCCAACTTCTGGGAAAAAAAACAACCCTGGAATAATGTACTGAATTTAAAATGCTGTTTGGAAGAATTCTTCCTCCTTGGCTCCCTAGTGTTCAGATCCAGAGATTTTTTTTTTTTTTAAGATTATCTGATATATATTTTTTCATCTCTTAGCTGATTTAATAAAAATTAATTCCTTTCCCTAGAAACATTGTCTCACCTACAGCCTAAAAAGTTCACAGCTACAACAATACTACTACTTTGAACAAAGTTGCCTTCATTTCATTGAATCCAACTGCGTAGAATTCAAAGGGAATTAACTGTGCAACCATTTAAAAATTACTCAAATACATTCCTGTGCAGAGAGTCATAGCATTAAAATCTCAAGTGTTTTCAGGACATTTGTCCCCTTTGTGCAGCTGGGAATTGCTCTTCCCTAATAGCATGAGGCTCCTATTTCTATCCCTTCACAACCACCAGGCATTAAAGATGAGAGGGTTTTTGTTGTACAGATTTTTTATGCCTAGAAAAGCACCTCTTGCCCAAGGCTGAATCTGAATCTTGTCTGTCCTGAGTGGAGATAGTTTGGGGAGAAATGTCTTTGAAACTGATGAGTTGTTTGTACCACTAGAATACCTCTTGGTGAAGATGAATTAATCGGTAGAGTACAGCTGAGCTGGTAAAAGGTACCTGATTAATTCAGTTTTTACAGGACTGTATAATTTATAGCCTGGATCACACCTTCAATTGGGCATATCACATTCTTTATTTCTACAACTGTAGAGCCTAGGAATACCAAACTTCAATGTCAGCCATAGTGTGCTTGGTGCTGCACACAAACAGAAGTACAGAAATAAAGGTACAATGAATGTGAAAGAGAAAGAGCACACCTGAATAATGTTGAGACTATTCTGTGAGGCAATCCTGCTCACCAGTGAAATACTGAACTGTTGAAGCTTTCATGCTTAATGGCTACCTGACCATTTCCATAAATGTCCCAGTTTCTGTCTTTGCACTCATTCCTTCATGGAGGCCAAGTTTGATTCCAAAGAGAAATAAACTGAGAGGGCAGGACAAGCATTGCAAATGTGGATGTGTAGTGATGCTATAGATTATGTGGGCTTTGCATGGCAGGGTCAACAGAGTTTTTCTCATGAGGGATGTGTGGGTTCCTGCCTTCTGGTGAGCTGAAACTGTAAGACAGAAGTATAGGAGAGAAAGGGAATTTGCCTGTAAAGGAAGGGGTCTATCCCAGGCAGGAACAGGTTAATGTGCCTCATTGTAGACATGACCCAAGTGATGAGGAAAGCTAGGTAGGCTGAATCTTCTTGTTCCTGTAAGGACAGTAGCTGCCCTTGTCGTGGCCCATCTCTCACCATGAAACAGCCTAGGGAAAGCAGGCTCAAAATGGACTCTGGCCCCTTTGCACTGTGGGGGAAGACCCCCTGCCAATGACTGCGAAGTGGATGTCAGTCAAAACCCCATGTTGCTGTCATGGCACTGAAGATTTTGCTGTCCTGCCTGTAGGGCTTGCAAGGCTGTTGTAGGAGCTCTGCTGTGCGCCTCTCTCACACCTTGGGGCTGCTGCTCACTGCAGAGCTTGTGCTCCCCTTGTGAGTGATTTCAGAAGTATCGCTGCATAAATCAATATGCAGAAAACTAACTTAGCATCTCTGCCAGGTGTCTGTTTTCCTGTAGCCTTCCTCGGTATTTCAGACTGGATTGGTAATGAGCAGAGAGTTATATTTGTGCAGAAGTGAGATGCCAGCTCCTAAAGGATTCATTTATCGAGCTGCAGGCCAAGGAGTACTTTGGCCCTTGATTGCACATTACTTGCTGCATTTACTTAATCAAATGGGGAAGCTTTTATATTTTCAATCCAACAACATGAATACATTATTGTACAGTCCTCTGATTTCCTTGCTAGCAACATGTCAGTGATGAAAATGGGGCTAAGGAGGAAAGAATCAGCAGTGTAATTTGTCTGAGTCTCTCTGGGATCCAGGTATGGATAAGGACTGTGCTCTTGTCTCTTTCATAACATCAAGATCCATTTTATGAGATGCCTTAGAAAAATCTGGTTTGTAGCTGTTTGATTTCCCAGAGAAAGCTAGCTGCTTTTTTTTCTTGTGGGAGAGGGATTCATCCTTGGAGATGACACCTCCTGGAAATCATAATAAAAAATAGTATCCATGGTAACTGGAGCTGATATTTCTATACTCAGGAGAAATCTGTGCTGTCTTAAGCTGGGAGTTGATTGGATTGGGGAGGATAACTTCAGAAAAAAAGCTGCTTTGAACCACTAGAGAGAGGATCAGGAGGCCACGTGAAGTGCTCAAATGTAACTTTACGTACCGGTTAATACAACCTCACACACAAGTATAAACCCAGTCCCAAATTCAGTAGCACCTGCATCATCTTTCAAATGCTGGTATATCCAGAAAAGTCTTTTGGACCATTCCTGTCCTACAGGCACTTTAAGTTGTTAAACTATGTTTGTGCATATACTACTGTGAGAACACTTGCTTTGGATAGCTTGCCCTGTTAGCAGAATGAGCTTGCTCTCATCTTCTGCTGATTAAATCGGATTGAGCTGAAGTACTGGTGCAGGGATGTACAGGCCTTGATCCATTACCACAAGAAAACAAGGAGAAGCTCAGGAAGCTGGGCTTCTTCAGCCTGGAGGAGAGAGGGGATAGGGGAACACACACACCTGTCTTCCAGTATATATGTGAAAGTCATAAAGAAAATGGAGGTAGACCCTTTTTACTTGAGGATAATTAGTGGAGAAGCCCAAAGAACTTTTGGAGTTTGTGTCCATTTAGATTTTGAAGAGTTGACTGGTCAGAGCTCCAAGCAACCTAGTCTGAATTAAATGCTGACCCTACTGAAATTGTTGTTAATTACTTTTTTGAAGTGAGGGGTACTTTTTTTTTTTTATAATTACTTTTGCTAAACTTAGTTGCCTCATAGACAACACTTTTCCTTCAAAGCTTTAAGGAAAAAAACCTCTCAAATTTTTCTGTATTTGAGAATCTCTAATATAGAAGCTGAGCTGGAAGCTCTTGACAAAAAGATGCAACATGGAGAAAAGACAGTTTTGGTAGAATTTTGGTTTAGAAGCTTGGTTCAGGTCTATGCTTGCTTTCAGATATGTCTCGGTGAAGTGAACAACACTGGGGGCAGTAACTAGGACTCCTCAGAATTATTTCATATTCATATTCTTGTTGCACCCAAGGGCCCACTGGTAATGAAGCCCCCCATAGGTTTGTCCACATGCCTTTGAAGAACAGGCAGATGAAGAAAAAAGTGAATTTTTTATTAATGGCTTAATTTAGCTAAATTGAGTTGAATCTGTGCTACCACACTGAAAACTCCAATTGGTTTCCTAGAAGTCTGATCCTCTGTAGTCCTCTAGCTGAGTTTGAAGTGCTGTGTGTTATCCCAGCAGAATATGCTCTCTCTGGCCAATCCGCTACTACTTTGTCTTTTTGAAAACAAGGGCTCCCAAAAAGATACAAACTCAGATGAGGTCATGTGCTCCCTGCTCCTCGTATTGATACAGTAGAGGGAAATGCGGGCATGGTGTGATAACAGAGGCCTTGAAAGAAGGGACAGATGATGCAGTGCAGAGGAAAGGCATTGTGGTGATGACAAAAGAGGTGCAGGATATCAGTGTAAACATCAGCTCTACAAACAGTTCACTAGTGATCAGATAAAGAAATAGGGGCATGAGAGCTGGACAAAACAAGTATTAAAAAAGGAAAAAAGAAAAAAAAAGTCAATATATGTAAAAATTCTCCATGCATAGTAAATCTGGATGTAGTGTGGACTTGCAAGCCAAAGAAAGAGGAGTGAAATATAAAACATTGCTAAAAAATGTATAAACTCTGCTCCATACAGATCTGAAATGGAGGAGGAAGAATATATGTGCATTATGTTCTTCCCCGCAAAGAGAAATATGGGATGTTTGGCAGGAAGCATGGAAAGTGATTTCAACTGTATTATTACTCAGAGTTTTTCCAGATAATTGTGGGGTTTTTTTTTTTGCCTCTAATAATTAGGTTTAGGTCAATAATATTTCTTAATTAGGCTGTTATGATTTCAATTGCACTAACAGTAAATTCTGAGGTTTGCATATAATACTTGTTTCTTTATTTTCTGTAAGCAGTGGTTTGAGTGCAACTGGGGCACTCAGCAGGACCACAGAATCATTTAGGTTGGACCTCCAAGATCATTGAGTTGAACCTGTGACTGAACAACCTTGTCAACTAAATCATGGTGCAAAATGTCACATTCAGTTATTTCTAAAACACCTCTGGGGTGATGACTCCACCACTTCCCTGGGCAGCCCATTCTGATGCTTGACAACCGTTTCTGTGAAAGGGACATCTTTCTGATGTCCAACCTGAACCTCCCCTGGTACAGCTTAAGGCTGTGTCCTCTCCTCTCACTCGTTGCCTGAGAGAAGAGGCTGACCCCCATCTGGCTACAGCCTTCTTTCAGGGAGTTGTAGAGAATGATAAGGTCACCCCTGAGCCTCCTTTTCTCCCGACTAAACACCCCAGCTTCCTCAGCCACTCCTCATAGGACTCACTCTCTAGACAGTTCTCCAGCTCCATTGCCATCTCTGAGCACTCTCCAGCACCTCTTCTTGCAGTGAGGGGCCCAGAACTGGACACAGCACTCGAGGTGTGGCCTCACCAGTGCTGAGCATAGGGGGACAATCATGGCCATGGTCCTGTTGGCCACACTATTTCTGACACAGGCTAGGTTGCCATTGCCCTTCTTGGCCTCTTGAGCACACACTGGCTTGTGTGCAGCCACTGTTGACCAGCATCCCCAGATCCTTTTCCGCTGGGCAGCTTTCTAGCCATTCTTCCCCCAGCCTGTGGCACTGCCTGGGGTTGTTGAGGACAATGTGCAGGACCTGGCACTTGGCCTTGTGAGCAGGTGAGTGATAACCATGAAAAAAAAAAAAAGAATAAATGAATGAAAGAAGGAATAACTTCCTTAGGCCTCCGGCATGAGACATTCTCCTGCTCTTCCAGCTTGGGATATTCTGTAAGACCAAGCTCCTCTTGTGATGTTTTTTGAGAAGCTGGCAAGTGAGAGATACCACAGACTACTGCCAACCATGAGACAATTGACACTAGGGGAAATTTTCCTCTAAGGCAGGAATCAAGCAGACTTTTTAAGTTACTGCCTCCTCTAGTCTGGTCCTGAACTCAGCGATGCATCTTTATTTCTTAACTTCTAATGTGAGAGGGATGCTGTTATGTTTCCTGGAGACTTGATTTCTGCAGGCAGCACCTATGCTCAGTCTTGGCTGTACTGCAGCAACAGCTACAAAACCCAGAAATACTTTTTTCTGTATGATCTGTTCTGTCCCAGACCATTTTGCTAAAATAAGCAAAAAGAAAGGCAACTGATGTAGTGTGTTTTGTACTGCTGAGCGAGGCACCTTGCTGAGACCGATGCTCTCATTTCTCATACTGTAACCGTCTTCATTGAAAGCATTCATTGCCATTTACCTTTAGGAGTTTAATTTGCATAATCACTTTCTCTTGCAGGGCTTCAGAATTGGCTGATCTGGACTCTCCAGTTCAAAATATCTTAACTGTGCTTTTCAATATGCACACAATGCTGTGAGCTAGAACAAAATGATCTTCTTGTGTTACCATAGAGACATCCAGGGTCTAGGAAGGGTTCCTGCTTGAAATCGGACTGTTAAAGGGACAAGGGCTGTTAAAATTTGATGAAAGGCTTAATCTTTGACCAGGCACTGCTATAAATCATTGCCACCAGGGTGAAATGAACTGGCAGTCCCAATGCAGTGCTTTGCAGACAACACTCTTCAGTCCAACTGGCCCAAAAGGGGTTCTCGTCTTGGTAGACTCAGAGAACAAAAAATAGATAAAAGAGGTGGAGGGAGCAGGGAAAAGGTCCGGGAAATTAACTTGGAAATGTTGAATCACTTTATGCTTTTCCTTCATTTTCCCCCCTCCTCTTTTGATTTGAGCTTTAATTAAACGGCTTTCCTTTGCACTTAGACAACTCAACTTTGCTTTTTAAGCATACATTTTTTAAGCACCACTAAATGAAGGCAGGCATGAGGGAAGGTGCAAGGCTGACATCTCGGCTCTGGAGACTGAAGTCCTGAAATCCCAATTAAAGGCAAGTGGTTGAACTATAGCTGCACTCCTGTGTTGTCCTAGAGAAAACAAGATTTGGACTGAGAGGATACTACCTTCAACAACCCTGTAGTGTTTTTAGTGTTGGTGCTGTAGTTGCCAGTATAATGACCATTTTGTGCAGTGGAGGGAGGAGAAAATGCCTTGCTATGTGCATAAGGGAAAGCAGAAGTTGCTTGAAAGTAGGTTCAGCAAAAAAACCTTATGGCATTTGTGTTTACTTGGGACCACAGTGTCTGGGCTGCTTATGTGAACATCAAAAAGGTGCTTAAGAGTCCTACTTGCCAACTTAATTAAAAACCCTAGTGCAAAATGAGAGAGACTCTTTACTCTGACCCATATTAATTGGTGTTGACCCTGGAGTTAAAATCCTAAATGAGCATTAGAAAGAGCATTGGTGAACATATCTTGAAAATTCCCCTTTTGTCATTGTCTGACAGTGGTGGGAGGTGCCAGATCTGCCTTATGTTATACATGGAGCTGTTTTTTAACTCTCCACAAGTGGCCGTTGATTCAGTCCCATAGGACATCCTGGCTCTCAAGTCTGGTGAGGGCAGAGTTTAATTCTTCCTACTGTTCTTAAGTCAGCTCTGATGATTTTTTCCTCTAGCTTAAATCCTGGATCTGATGGACTCACCTTATGACTGTTTCACTGAGTAGAGAGAACAGTAGGGTCTCTACGAGAAGACAGTTCTGCTCTCTGTCTTTTTGCTGTGAAACAAATCCTTTCTGGCAAACATGAATTATGTACACCCTGCCTTGCATAGGCATCCATGTCATTTTGGCATGGCTGAACATCCATGCCAATGCAGGATGTTCAACAGAGCTAAATTTGTGCACATCCAGGACACTATTAACTCTTCAGGTGTCCTGTACTCTCATAAATACTGTGTGGCCCATGACTAGCACTAGGCAACAGCAAGAAATGCTGTCAGTAATAGCTTTGGAACTTGCATTCTGTCAGCAGTGATTTAGAGAATGGTTTAGACTTCTTGCAGGACATATGAAAGGAAGATCAGCTGGCAAGGGCTCTGGGCAGCTTCCCAGCAGCATAGCAAATGCTGCAACAAGGAGAGGTTTGAGTCTGAAGTGGAGCATAGGAAATTAGAAATGTTAGCCAGCAGGTCATATAAAAGTGAAAGTTTAGTTTTGTTCTGATTATTCTTCATTCTTATGTTGCTTCTAAACAGAAGACAACATTTGCTGCCACATGGCTGCTGAGATTTTGTAGGAGTCACCCTTGAGATGCCTTTGGCTCCCTGTGTTGAAGGACTAAGTCAGACTCAGAAGCTGCTGCACATTTGTCCCANNNGGGGTGGGGTTTGAGGTGTGTTTAACAGCTACTCCAGTGCAGTGGTAATAAGACCATCATGCTTCATAGGGGAGAAACCTTGCCCAAACTGACCTTTAGGCCAGTAACTTGTATCCCTCTCATCATTACATGGGTCACCTCTTTCATCCATGGGTACATTTGCACTGTGGATACCAAAGATCTGAACTCCCTCCTCTGTCAGTCCAACCAAGATGCTTCAATCAGCTGCAGAATAACATACTGTGGTCCCTGAGCCAAGCAACCATCTGGAAATAGAAACAGCCTTGAAGGTGTTAGAGAGATACCTACGTTGCTCTATGAGCTTGGAAAGCTGGTGTTTGCTGCATGTGCATCTTCCTGTCCTGTTCTCTCCAGACTGTCCTGTATATCTCCAGGGTTTTCACCATTACCTGAGATGTCTCTGGCCTTTGTAGATAACTTAGTGGATTAAAAGTTATTTTTGCAAGTTATTGATACAGGCAGCATTACTGATATCAAAATTAAGAGAAATGGCTGTATGTCTACTGGTACAAGGATTTGAGCCTCTTGTTTTCCTGGATTCCTTATCCATTTTCAGTCTTCATTGGAAAATTGAGTAAGTGGCTTAAAAAACGTTATGTGTGGTTACTAGTTGCCAATGAACATCGAAGAGTTAAGAAATGCAGAAACCTGCAATATCTTTTATTATACCAGCAGATGTAATAAGGAAAAAAACAGATTAGTTTTCAAGCATGGAAGCTCTTCGTCAGGTCAATGTGCTCAAAAGCGTGTTGGTATTTTCAGCTACCTCAGCTGATCTACTAAAAGTTGTTGCTTCTCCATGGAAGTTATTGCACCTTACATATCTTTAGACCATCACAACCACAGCAACACTGCTACTAAACAAGATTCTCAAAGAGCCATTTTGTATTGCAACTGCAGGAATACATCCACAAGAGGCCTAACTTTAGTGTATTTCTTCTCAATTTCATCATCTATTTATTTTCTGTCACAGCTGTGTGTAATAAATTCTTTCAGCAGTTCTGGAAAAAAAAGGAAAATGGATTGATTTCCATTTTCTGAGCTTTATAGGGTGTGCTACTTAGAAGAGTCATCATTACCACCATTTGCTGGTGTTTAGTGGAAGATTTAATTCACCTACTGTAACGATTTGGGGAAATCTGTTGATGTACAGTTGTTATGTAAATGGCAGCATTATGAAATACTTTTATGTGGATGCAGCATCCCCTGTTTCCTAAGAGGGGTGGCATCATGTGTCTGACAGGGTACAATGGACAGTTGTTAACCACAGCAAAAACAGTGTGTCCAAAGAAAAGATTTAGTCAGAGCCTTGGGGACCAATTTGTTTCAAACATGTCTGCATGGGCAGGATTTGGAGGAGTGAGTGAGAGATGAAGGATTTCAAAATATTAAATTAAAAGCTTTGGTTTTGTAGATACCAGAACATTGGGGAACTTCGGGCAGGAGAAGAGGGGAGAGAAGAGGATTTTGTAGCTGAGGAGGTTTGCTTTAACTGTGGGAACAGCCAAAGAAAACTCAGGAGATGTAAAAATATGCAAAGAGTTGATTAGATTGTGGATTATCTCAAAGTGCATTGGGATACTCCAGGATAGTCAGAAATCGCATGCATGGGGTGCATAGAAATTTATTTATTTCCCACACTACTGTGGAAAGGAGTGCCTTGCAGTGCACTAGGCAAAATCAGCAAGTCACAGGTACTACAGGCCTGGGATGAAGAAACCAGCCAGACCAGTGTGCCCATGAGGGTAGAAAGGTCTAGGGGAAGAAGGGTCTCAGCCCAGCTCCTGTAGTTTGGCTATATGGCCCATGAAGTGGGGACAGTAGAGAGAGATGACTCATGATGTGTGGGTCAAAGTGGCCTCAGAGAAAGAAACAACTCAGTGGCCTACCTCAGTGCTGGGAGGTTTGAAAGTACGCCTAATCCACCCCGGTTTCCATGGACACATCCACTCCTGCCATCTGGCATCGAAGGAGTGTGGAAATTTGCTTGTTGTTTCCGGGCTGGTTTCCCTCAGCTATTCCTGAGGTCTCACTACATGGCTGACTTGAAAGCGTAGGCCATTGCTGTGCCAGGGGTCAGGTTATCCTGACCAACGCACGGACAGGGCTCACCCGAAATCCTGTGCTGGCTGCGCATTGGATTCACAGCCCTGCAATGGACTGCACCTGATGCTGGACAGTGAAAGCACATGAGAGTAAGCCAGTAAATACCCACCTCTCCCAGTGCTGATGCTTCTGCTTGTTCCACTGTGCAGGCTTCCAAAAAGACAAACCTTTACACTTGGGATAGTATTCCCACATAAGCAGTCCTGTGGTCAGTAGAAAAAAAATCTGTGATAGATCAGTTGACAGGGTTATCACTGTTTCTTCTTCTATTTAGGGACCTCTGTTTTGTTAACACAGGTATTCAGCAAAATAAATCCAGGGTTTTGTTTGAATTAGTTGTATTGAAAAGGTACAGACATAGTTAATTTGGTGTATATTTGAAGTGCTGTCATATTTCTTCTCAGATAGGATTAAAACAGTTCAATCTGCAAACTCTATTTCATCTGTCAAAAGGAGATAACCAGTTCCACAGACTGAAGTTATTAATGATCAACTGAGTGAATTTTATCCATCTTTTTATATCTTGGAAAGACACCTCACTGAAGCTGATTTTGATCAATTTGTAAGCAATGTCACCTTCAAGAAATTCCCATCTGACAATAGATAACCCAGTAACAAGCTTGGAGACAGAAATGGTGATGTAAGACCCAGCATCTATTGCAGCCCTTGAACCCACCTGCATCCCCACTGGATTTTTAGAGCCATATTAAGGTAAAAGAGGGGAAAAAAATGTAGCATCATCCTGGAAAAAAGCTTTATTTTCAAATTTGACTCACAAAGATGTTTTTCATTAAGACATGAGAATTACATAACTTATCATAATTCTTTCCAAAGAAGAAGGTGGGAGTGGCTTTTTTTCTTTTCTTTTTTTTTCTTTTTTTTTTCCTTTCTTTTTCCCTTGCCTTACCCAGCCTAGCATGCACAATCTTGGAATTATCTTGGCCATTCAGTTTAAGGATCCTGTATGTGCTCTTCTGAGCAACATACTGCAAATGAGTCCTGCAGTGGTTATCTGCCAGCATCTGATGCCTGGGATGTGGCAAAGCATATCTCCTCTATCCATGATGTGCTCTTCCATCAATGCCGAGGAAAAGATACAGACATTCACTGGTAGGAAAATAGACTGCTAGAGCAGCAAATATCTGTGCTCATAGCTCTAGTATCCAACCGGCTGGAATGTGCTGCACTCGCTGGATAAATGGTTGGCATAAGCCTAATATTTTGAGGAAGGCTCAAGGACAGCTAAAGTGAAAATTCAGAGTTCCAGGAACAGTATCTCCTCATCCACATCCTTTCTGTACAATCTGTAAGCTATTTTTGGAAGTGGTGAATAAGATGAAGAAGGAGCCAGAGTGAGAGGACTGACCGGTGCATCTGAAGATTATTATTCCCTTTGGCTGCTCCATCCTTCTGGAGTATGGCCACAGATTGTTCTTGCAGTTGCTGCAAGAAGCAGCTAAAGTCACTTGCTATGTCACTGTGGTTTGTAGGTATGGTACTGTATCTGGTGTGGTGACCAGATCTGAAACCTGATTAAAATGCTCCCTGCTCCTAGCAGCTTGCATCAGGAGGGAGTTATTTGGGTCCATTTTGGGCAGAAATGCTTTCTCTGACCACCAGGCTCTCGATTGACATTATGCTCACTGCACTTTTTAGGAAGCACATTAATTCATTTTCCGTACAGGGTAAACTGATCTCTGCTGTTTACCTGCCAGCTGATGCACAGCAAGATGCAAGGAACAGTCCAAAGTGAGCTAGGATGGCATTTGCTAAATGCAGTGTGTCCTTTTACTAAAAAACACACTTATTTCCATTAGGTCAAGACAGCTTCCAGTCTTGGCAGACCAGGAAGGCAGTGTGGCAATCCTTGGGAGAATATGCAATTTTTCTTGTTTTCACTTGATTTGTCTTTGCATCTTTCCATTCCTGGGAGTGATCTGCAGGAGTAAGGGCAGTGGCAGACCACTGTACCCAACATGCTCTGTGCTCTCTGCCCCTGACTTTGGTGAAGGGGGTTATGTTTGGCAAGAAACATGGGCCTTCATTGTAGGTAAACATGTGGACATATGCATTGTATTCCTCAAGGTGGTCACTGTCTGTCTGCATAAGGATGGAGGTTTCCTGGAACTGCTTCTGATCATAAAATCATCATGTTCCTTTGTCTTTTTGCTTGATGAAAAAGCAGCAAGTCAGGTGGAGGAAAGAGAAGCAGTCTGAGAGAGTCTGAGAAAACTTCAGTTCCCATATTGCCACAGAATGAGGGGAACAGCTGGGCTACGACTCTCCCTTCAATGCTTTTCTGAAGTGTTCTGCTTCCGCTGCTTGAGCCTTTGCCAAAAGCTGGCTCCTTAATGGAGCAAAACTCTTTCTTAGCCTGCCTGCCCATGGCAGGGCTGGAGTGGAGGATGCTTTGCAAGAGTGTCAGAACTATCAGAACACCTGTATCATCAAGTTTCATGTTGGAGAACATGCAGCAGGCACCAGACCAACTTGGAAAGAGATCGGAGGATGCATCCCCTGAGTTACCATGTGGTGCCTTCTTGGCTCTCTGAGCCACCACTTGCTGAATGAAATCCCAGCCCATGTGGCAGTCAGCAATTTTGCTTCCTGATGAGGGTAGGTCAGCCACTGCTCCTTGTAAACAGAGTTAGTAGTTTTACTTCAGAACCAAGATAACTGAGGTAAACCTGGACTATCCCGGTAACATTTTTACCCAGTCCTCTGATAGAAGTTTGCCAAAGGTTGATGCTGGGCAAGGCAGAGCTTAACCTAGGCTGATGAGATGGTAGATAGCTTGCCACATACTGTTTTCATGGATGTCAGCTTGCTTTTATTCATGGTGCTTAAAGCAATTTCTGTTCTGCTACCCCTGAGACTTTTTCTTGCCATCTTCACTCCCAGGTGCAGTTCTCCCCTACCCCCCTTCATGAGGGTGGTGCAGCCATATAAAGGGTCAGAGCACCTTTTGAGGCAACCGAGGAGGCAGAAACCTGAACAATGCTTAGCAATAGGGTAGTTTGGGCAGGGGGATGCTCCCAGGGACTGTGACTGGAAAGTAGGTAGGGAGAAGCATCACAAGATGGATTCACTGCCTGCTGGATGCAAAGGCTGCATAGCTGTGCTTTGGTGGGGAGGAAACTTTGGGTGGAGGAATGAAGCAATTGGACATTTGACAGAATTGTGAGAGGTTTTTCCTTGTCAAACTGCTTATTTTCACAAAGCAAAACTACCATGATCAGACTTGGATAGGGAGCTGGCTGTGTCTGAGGAGTCAGTCTGTGCAAGCTTTCTGCTTTGATCCTTTCCCCAGATGATCACCCCAAATTCATAAAGGGCTCCTTTCCTACCCTCTACATACACACTTGATGTGTGCTGATTTTCAACTCATGAATTCTTCTGTGCAGCCTTAAGAACTGCACTGACTTAAGCTCGTGACACAACTTGTTGGCGATTCCTGTGTTACACGGTATTGCAGTTCCCCAACTCCAAGAACTGCCTCACATCTTTTAGAGATACCTTGGTCGGTTTTATAGGAGTGCAGAATGCTCGTGTTTCCCAGGCTCCTGAACGGCAGAGTTAGGGTGGTTCATACCTTTGCGGCGTTTATACTGTGCGCTGCAGCGGTGGACCAGTCCCATGCAGACCATCCCAAATATTTTGCTGTGTGCTGCCGCTGTCGTCTTCAATGCAGCTGAAGGCACGCTCTGGAAAGAAGCCCCCGCGCTGCCGCGATGATCCGGAGGAGCGGTGGGGGTGCAATCTCCAGCCCTGCGCTGGACAGCACCTCCTCACCCTGGCCCGTGTAGCATCCCTACGGATGCAGCGGCGCCGGGTTGGCGGGAAAGGGGAGGCGGGGGAACCCCAATTCGTGCGGAGAGAGGAGGAGGGTGGTGGGACGTGCCGCTGCGCGCTGGGACGGTGCCACACGGGGGGTGACAGCCGCAGCCCGGCGGGTTGCGGGGGCGGCTCGGGGCCACCAGGCTGCGCTCTCGGTCCGGCCGCCGCGCCTGCCGCCCTCCCCGGGCAACCGGGGCTTGGGGCACGGCGGAGCCTCGCCGGGAGCGGGCGGTCCCGGGACGGCGGCGGCACCACCGGCGGTGGTACCTGCGGCGGCNGGCATCACCCTCGGGCCGCGGGGTCGCCAGTGCCGCCGCGGTGCCCCGTGCGTGGGGAAGTTTTGATTGCGGTCCCGCCGGTGATGCTCGGGAATGCGGCGGCGGGCGAGTGCTTTTGCAGGCAGACGTGGGGAAAGAGCGCTGCTCTGCTCGGCTCCTTCTGCTGCCTCCACTGCACCATACTTCCTACTGTTCTTATATATATACATTTTATTTATTTTTTTTTTTACGGCGTTGTAAAACTTGCTTTAACCTGGGCTTCACGTTAGGCTCAGTTGTCTGGGCCTAGCCCCTTGGTAAGCTCACCTGTGTGGAAAACTCTGGTCTATCCTTCAGGCCCTGAGGCAGCAGGGAACTTTCCGCAGAGATGGTGACAGGCTGCTCGGAGCTCCCTGTGTCCCCCCCATCCTCTCTGCCTCCTCCTTCCAGGCACATGGCGCACTGCTTCAGCTCTTAAGATATATGCTTGCCCCTGGGGACGTGGAGACTCCACCATCTCCCGCCCCCTGTAGCCTTTCCGAAATAAGGTGTGTTCCCTGGTCTTTGTGTGGAGACGAAACAAATTGCATATGATAGATGCTACTCACATCACTTAGTGCATTGCCGGGGAGCACCAGGAGGTGCTGCATTAAGGGCAGCAGGAGAAACTACCAAGTGCAAGATGTTCAGGCTCATCTGTTGATCAGGTAGCAATGGCTCCTTTCAAGTAATGCTAAACTTCAGAGCAGTCTGCTTGGTTATGGTTTATAGAGGTCCACATGGCAATTTTTGTAAGGTCTACTCTTTAACGCAGACACTCACTAAGCAGTTTTTCAAAGCTCTGCTCAGCAGTGAGCAACCCACAGCTTTGGGATAGCTGGGCCACCTTCACTGCTGGGAAACTGGGAAACCCGCTGCAAGAGGTCCCTGAGATAGCAGGAGGACAGTGAGAAATGATGGGATCTCCCATGAGAGGACCAGAGATGTCTCAGCAAGGTCCACATGAAACCTCCTCACAGTCGGGATCTGGGTGGAGTCTGCTGCTTGGGTAGCCGTTGCTAGCTGTCATTGCCCTGCGAGGCACAGCAGGCTTTCCCCTCTACCCAAGACCTGTTTAGAAACAGGTTGTGATGGATAAATGAATTTCTCACAAATGCCTCGGCCTCAAAAGCACCCTGTGTTCCTGTCCTCAGACAATGTTTGGGAGTCTGAGTCTCTTGCATTAGCTGGAAATTGCACCTGCTGACTTCAAAAGATGAATTATGGAAAAAAAAAATGTTTACTAGCATTAAGTTGAAAGAAATAATCTGTTTTCATACTTCACACTATTGATTTGCTTTTTGTCCTTTTCTCAATTTGGAAAGCAAATTCAATTATTTTAAAGTTCTCAATGCTACGGTTTTGTGTTTTGTTTTTTGGTTGTTTTGTTTTGTTTTGTTTTTTAGTCTGCACACATTGCAAAGGTGTAAATATAGAGTTACTGGGCTTGCTCCAGTTACAGCCATATAAGTGGTGAAGTGCTACTGTTGATGTGATATCACTGCAAAAACATACAACAATAATCAGAGACAAAGTTAAAATTAAAGGAGTATTTACTTATGCTTTTAAGCAGAAAGATTGACTCAATATTTACTTTTCTTTTTTTGGTTGAGGGCACATGGGGACAATGACATTAGAGACAATAAGGTGTGGAAACACACTTTCCCGTGAAATATTTATCTGCAACAGTGTAATGGTTTTTCTTGCACTTTTTTTTAAGACTTCATTATTACCTGAATGAAACACTTGTGTCTCAAGCTTGGCTTTTTTCATTTTGTCCTAAGAAAAATCCTTAGAATATGGTGGTAGATGAAAATACCTGTGGTACACAGTTATTTCTGTCTACACAGTATGGCCATATTTTCAGTGGTTCTTGAGTTTGAAAAGAAAACACTGTAAGGGATAAGGAACCGACATACACCCAGGACAGCTGAAATTAAATTGGGAGAGTTTTTTCTAAACAACATTTGCAGAAGATTAGTAAGTGTTTTTCTGCTGTGGGCTGCAAGTATGGTTAGGAAGAATGATTTTTATTTTTTTTTCCTTTTGAGGATTTTAGACTTATTTAGAAGATAGAAGAAAAATGAGGGGTCATATGCAAAGTGATACCTAAAATACCTAAGCAAAAAGTGAAAGTAAAAGGATCTGAAACTATAAGAGTGTATAATCAGGCAAAATACTTAATGCCAAAAAAAATGAAAGTTGCTGGGGGGAAAAAAGACCTTGGAGGTCATTTCATCATTCTCACACTTTATACTTATAATAAAATAAAACTGGACTTCATAGTGGTATTTAAGTCAATTATTATAGTGCCATTTCCTTATGTTGTTTTGCAGTTTGTAGAATAACAATGATTCTTTGTATGTAACTTGTACTAGTTGCCCATTTTCTGGGCCTATTATATCCATGGTTTAATGGTCTTGGGCCAAGGGCAGCATCTATGTTTTCCCTCTAAAACATTATAAGCATAATATTTTTTTGTGGAAATAATATTTTTCCAGGAGAAATTTAGGGAAAGATAGGAGGGAATTCTCTTTAGAGCTTTGAAACCAAACCTGAGATTGCTAATCAATCCTCCTATGTCTCCAGAAATAGCATCTTGCAAATTGTCAAATGTGGTAGAAATCACACATCGGGTACAGTCAAAGTGCAGAACTGACGTGTTTTTTAACTGCATGGTGTTTGGATCCTGTGACACAGAATTGCAACAGGTGAGATTTCAGTGTGTTACAGTCTACTGCAGATGGATCTTGCAAGACCAGGGGGTGAGGGTGCCTGGCTGTAGTGGATTAATGCAACAGCAGATCTACAACTCCTCACATGACTTTTTGGAGTCACCCTCCTGTCAGTCTGAGGTTCTCACAGCTGAAACTCTTTTGGCCTTGGAGCTCCCTTGTCCTACCCACCCGTGCTTCCCAGCCCTACACCAGGTCCTCAGCCCTAGAAAGGGAGTACTGTGGCAGTCCCTTGCCCTTCCATGTTTTTTGAGTTCTTTTGGAACAGATTGCCATTTGTATCAAGCTATGTGGTTTTGTGACGTGTAGATAAATCATTTTGCTCACGACCTGACCTTGGTCCCCAGCAGTAGGCACAGATGCATTAACTTCTTCATTCTGAGCTGGACCGCATTCTCTTGTTTTGGAAACCAATTCTTTATCTGTTTCTTCAGTATTGCCTCAACTGCAATTTTCTTTTTATAAGATTCCCTTCTCAGGGGATCTCAGAGTGCCTCAGGAGCAGCTATATTTAGTTGCTTGGTAGTAATATAGATATACAAATTATGGTATAAACAACTCTTTAACTTAGGAAACTTAGGAATTATTTTTCCTGCCTTCGTGGGGGAGTAGTGTTTTTATTCTTGTACCAATAGCACAGATGGAGAAAGCTAGACTCAGAGAGACCTCGTGACCCATTGAAGGTCAGTGGATGCTGGTAGTAGTCTTGAGTGTCTTGGAACAAACTGTAACCACAGGAGGATGCTTAAATTTATGCAGCAGGTTAAGCAATAATGTAATGGTCTTCCTTAGGGATATTCACTACTAAATTGTGGTGAGTCATCTATATTTAGCAGGATGCTACTATCATCATGCTTTTCAAGTAAAGTGCTTTTAACACAGTTTATTTCAAGGAGAAGTGCATGCACTGAAAATCTGTTCTTTGTAGTTTCCTCCTTGTGGGGAATTAATGCTGCCTTCCCTTTTGTACATGTTCAGAGAAAAATTTAGCTCCTGGTTGTTTAACAGACAGCAGAGTAACAAAGACAGATCTCTGGTTATTACTACTTTGTGTTTGCAGTTATTTATGAACATTACCTAATTGAGAATCTCCAAACTTACTTTGTGAGGGCAGTCAGTTTGATTTATAGCATGGAAAACTGATGTGTGCAGAGATGAAATTATTTTCTTGCTATGAAATGTCAGGTAGGACATTTGCCCAGACTCTCCTTTAGAGAAGTCACAATTACAAGGCTTCTGGTCATATGCCTCCCTACTTTATTCTCGCAACTCTTTCATGTCTTGTGCACCAGGGAGAAAGCACAGCATTTTTAACTGTGCACAGTGAACTTCTAAGTTTGGGTTTTTTTTTGGGGGGAGGTGGTTCTTATAAGTTTTCATCTCTTTGGTTTTGGACGTCACTTGTGTCCTGGCTTCTGTCCTTTTTTTCACTGCTCGAGCTGGGATGCTCTGTTTCATCCAGATTGAAGAATTTGGCTTCATTCTAAACAGAAGTAGAAGTCAAATGCTTTGATGGTTTTGAAAGGCAATTTTTGAGAGAAAGTCCATCTTAGGACACTGATATTTTGTCTCTTTGTGGAATTGTATTGCTATAATACAAGAAAGTACCCTAAGCAAAAAGATATTCTGATGTAAAAAGTCAAATTTTTTCATCCCAAAGATGCTTAAGTTGGATGTTTCTGTATTTTTTACTCCCTGTTTTTCTTTTGAAAAACAGTTTTGATTTTACAAAACATCCTATGTTTGATAAGTTTTGGTTTAGTGGAAGTAACTTCAGTAAAACTTTAGTGGTTGCTGTTTTTTATTTCTCCAGGGCATTTAAAAAAAGCAGTGATAAAAACCACTTGCAGCAATTGGTGTACACAGTCCCTGCCCATTATTTTGCTGTCTTGACACATGTATGCAAACACCGTATTCACACATTTGTGGCACTGCCCTTGTCCTTTCCTTATTCATTGTGCTATAGAGCATTGTACTGAAAGAGTCAAGTTTCTATTTAAGAAATACAGCAAATATTTGTTAATATTTGTTTCCCCTTCTGGAACAGTCACTGGAGAAATCAGAACAGGACTAGCAGGTTGAGCTCAGTCCCTTATTATTTGTGCATGTGCAGAGCCACAGCTCTCCTCCTGGCAGCATAGCAGTACTTGTACATTTGCATCTCTGCATGAAGCTAATTTCAGGTGTAATTTTGGTATTAGGCTGATCAGATCGCTTACTTAGGGACAAAGAGTTGAGCATTTATTTCCTCATGCTTGCATGAGCAAACCCAACTATGAGAATATGAGCTTCTGCTTCACAATTTTCAGCAGGAGAAAGCCAATGTCTGAACTCCACTTAGTTATCTCTGGGCTTTGATTTTACCAGGAATGCTGAAGCCAAGAGTGCTGTTTGTGGGGATGCAATGACACCTGTTTACAGTCTGTGGTGCATTTCTGCAGCAGCCTGTCTAAGCAGTCCTGGGCCAGGTCAGCCCGCTGGTCTCTGCTGCCATGGCCAAATCTGGATGCTCCAATGTGAAATGCCAAAACCTCCTCAGAGAGAAATTGGTGCCAAACATTTAGCAAAAAGGAGTCTGGTGTCATGTCTGTGCTACAGGTTGCCCTAGGAATAAGCTGGTGTATGTATTGCTCTGGACTTCAACACCTACGCAACCCAATTTTCTCTTAATTTTAGGGTATGTCCACCCTCCGCTTCCTTGCTATAAAATGAATTAAGTCATATTGTACTCCTTCTGCCAATGCAGAGTAAATAAACCATCCATCTCCTCCCATTCCTCAGGCAAGCCCCCCCACTCACAAAGCAGCAGACGTAAAGCTTCCCCCTTGCCAGGAGCCAGGTTGGGCTGGGCTCTCCGAGCCCCCTGGTGCAGTGTCCTCAGCCGGTGTCCAGCAGGGTGGGTGTGCAATGGCCCTGCACACCAACCCTCGGCCTCCCGAGTGGAGGGGCTGCGGGTGGGCTGCAGGCTCAGCTCTCCCTCTGCCTGGCACATTAACAGCCTCTGTCAGGAGCAAGTGGGTTGGCATATCCTCTCTGCAGGCTAATCCCCCCTAATTAGGAGCTGGCTAACACCTGGAAGCATGAGGATATAGAGATGTTATGCTTTTTTCATTCTATTTTTTTGGGTTTTCTTTTGTTCTACCTGATGTGTCTGTGGATGTTCCCAGTATCCTTATAAATGCATGGGCCTCTATGATTTCTGCTGAGCTCTTGACTTAACTATAACATTCCTGGGCTAATCATTCCTGGTAGTAGTTAATTATTGGCTGTATTTAGAAGAAGCAGAAAAAGTAAAAACAGAAAAGAAAAATGACAATATTTTCCTTATGTCTGGTCATGTTTCCTGCTCTTCAGTTATCCTGAACAACTTTTCTTTTTTTCTCTTGAAAAAACAAACAAACCCGCAAGCAAATGAAACCCACAGAGAAGTACCTGTTTCACTTCTTCATTCCCATTTGATAATTTCTTTCTATTTAACTCATCTCCAAGTTAAATTGTCCCAATTTTAACAGTGCTTGATCAGTAAGTGTTTTTGACTGGTGAATGATGCAACCTTTCTCTGCCTTCTGCATTTTCAAATGTGGCATGCAGAAGTAACCACAGCAATTCCAGCTGAGGGTGCATTTTCAGTGTTCATGGTGGCATTAGAATATTTCCAGCATCCTTCTTTTCAGGCTCTGCCTTTAGACACCATGACAGCTTGCTTGCTTCTTTGACCACTGTTGTCTGTTGAACAGATGTTTTCATTGAGCTGTTCACAGCAATAGCAAGATATTTTTCTCAAGCGATTACATTTGAATTAGAGCCCCATGGTATATGAGTTGTTCAGATTATTCTCTCAAGTTCTTATTACTGTTTGTTTGGTAATGTTGAATTTCATCCTGCGTTATGCTGCCCACTTGCTGAGCTTTGTCAGATCCCTTGGAAGTCTCTCTCAATCTTCTTTTGTCTCAGCCAGCCCAAATCACTTTGCCAGCTTCCAGTCTCTCTTCCAGATATTAAGGAATAGATTAAACCACCCCAGAACTGGTTAGAAACCTGGGAGTAATCCCTTGTAATCAGGGCCAGAGCGAGGACAGGGGGCGAGGGGCTCCCATGCCTCTGAGCCTGGGCACTGAAGAGTGGGGCAGCAGCTCTGGACTCAGCCTGACCTCAGCTGGCCTGAACCCCACTGAGGGCAAGGCAAGGAGGGGAGTTCCCATGCCAGGCAAGTAGGGGACAGGTCTGATACCGAACTGGCATCCTGCCCAGAACAGTTTGGCAGGTGCGCTTTGAAGTGACAGAAAATTAATTACTTAGTCCTGTCCTTTTCCTTTCAAATTTAGAGTGGATTGCAGGGCCACAAGTTCCCCTGAGCAAAGATTAAGCTGCTTTGTCTCCTATTGTGTACTTTTATGGGCTTAGGGTACTGGACTGGTTTAAGCAAGCCCTGCTGGCACTTCCAGGTTAGCCTGTAACCTCTCTTACGAAGAGCACACTAAGTTCAAGAACCACCTGGCCTAGCAAGAGTTTGCTTGTCTTTGCTAGTTATAGCCACTTGAGAAATTTCTTTCTTCAACTGTTCTGCACTTCTGGACTTGTCTCTTAAATGTACTGAATTGACTGGGTTTTGGCTTTTGCAACTGGCCTTCAATTTTGCTCTCAGTCCTATCTACCATTTTATGAAGCAATGGTGAGAGTGAGAGACTGAATCACTTCTTGCTCCTTTTGTTTGGCCATACGATGTGCTGTCTTGCTTCTCAGCAATTTTTTGTTTAAGGCACCGGGCACCTTTTCAGTGGAGATTGCTTCAACACACCATCATACAGTGTAACAACTTTACCTCCCCTGCATTTGGAGTTAGGCTGTTTTGACTGTGTCTTTTAATTGTTTTTTTCTAACTTGTAAGAGACCCAATGAAAAGTTCTCCTACTATTTTTCTCACAGGGATGTTAAATTTGATTATGTAGCAGTTGCCATTACTTTGTATCTTTGTAAAATTACAGGCTTTTCGCTTCTAAGTGTGCTGGGACAGGCTGTTCCAAGTCCTACTTGTACTCTTTTAGATGCTGCAGAATTGTAACCGGCTGTAACCTAGCTAATTCCCGCACATGTTGCTGAAGTCATAATTTTTTTCCTGTTTTCTTTGACTTTGTTCCCTTGCTCTCACTCCACACTGTGCAGTAGATATTCCTTACCTGATCAGCAGGCCCTTGGAAAATACAGGTTGCTTTCGTGAGAGTTGTTTTTTAGTTAACTTTTCTCCCTCTTTAGCCTTAGCTATATAGATGAGATTTGTGTACCACCCATCTTGCAGTTTGATGTCTCTGCCTCTTTATCCACACTGGATTTCCAGGCAGGGCATGAGTCTGTGATGAATTTTGCAGCTGTGGGCACACAGACTGCAAGGCATGCTGGACACTGTGTTGGTTGGTATGGCTGTTTAAAGAGGTTGTTGCATTTGGTTGTAAGGGCTGGTTCACTGCATCAAACCTGAAGCACTTCTTGGTGTTTTTTGCTCCAGCTCCACACCACCTGCTCTGACCTGTGCTCCTATGTGGTCTATCAGCATTAGCTGAACTCTGAAATGTTGGGTTTAGAGGTGGTATCTCAGCAAATACAGCTCTGCTTCTTGGTTAAAAGGTCCCTGGAAGCTTCTGCAAGGAATGTGTCACTTACTCTGCTGCCTCTCACCACCTGTGCCAGTCAAGGAGGCCTGGAGCTCCCCACGACCCTTGGGAAGGGAGACAAGGGTGGGTGGAAGATGGGTTGCTTTTGTGAAGCAGAAGGAGATGGAGGACTTCTGCAGGGCACTGCTGAGCTTGTGTTATTTTTGGGCTGCTTCCATAACTAACTGTGTGCTTGATCTTCACTGTTTGATGGGGTTTGTTGTCTGAACGTCTCCATTGGTTGTGGACCTGCTTGACTTTCTGGCTGCGTGAGCTAGTGAGTAGGAGAGGTTGGGAGGACCTTGGCTACTTGGCAGAGGGACAGAATGGCCTCAGTCTGTCTGCAGAATCGTTATGTCCTTGGCTTGTCAAGGGCAGTCCTTCCTTTTGCCCTGAAACAGCTGGTGTGCCCTGGGCCCTTATTAAGGGACTCATCTGCAATCAGCGCCTCCCTCTCTGTGCTGGAAATGCCCAGGACATGGAGAGGAGGCTTGTGCTTTTTAGCTGCACAGAGTTGCAGCAAGGCTGCACTTTGCTTGTTCTTTGGGGAATGCTCTGTGCTAGCTCTACTGTAGCTTTTTTTTGCATAGTTTCATCTGTTCTCGCTGCTCTCGCCCTTATTCCTAGTGTCTGTTTTGCCATTTTTCGCCTTTTTTTTTCTCCCTTTTGCAAGACTGCATTTCAGCTGCCACATGACAGCAGTTGTCTGTTTATGCACAGAATAGGTACAGCGTAGGCAGGCTTCCCCCACCCCCTTGGTCCCCATCCTCCAGCCCTCGTGCACTACGTGCCCTGTCCCCCACAGCTTCACCCTCCCTGGGAGCTCCAGCCCTGAGCCAGAGGGCTCATAGCGAGGGGACCGCTGCAGGTGAAGGGGGGGAGCTGAGGCATCCCACCGCCACCGGCTTGTGTTGCATCCTAATTGCAAATGGCCCTTCCGGCGTCAGCAGTTTGTGGGAATAATTGACAGGAGGTGCCGGCGAGGTGCTGAGTCAGAGAGAGGTGTGCTTGCCAAGTCACTGCAGCAGAAGGAGTCCGATCGCCTCGTGTGGAGGGAAGCCAATGGACGGTGGGTTTCCTAGCTGCCTTTTGGGCCTCTTTCTTTCTTTTCTCTGAGGCTGCAAGTCAGCAACAGTGATGCTATGCATGTAAGGGAAAAATCAGGGGATCGGGGGAGCTCTTTATTTTTTGCTTTTTCCCTTTTTTTTTTTTTTCTTTTTTTTTGGCTGTGAGCACTGGGATTAGGGGATGTGGGTGGGCTCCATTCCCACCTGCTGCCACTGGGTTTCTGTGCTGTCATTTCTGTGCTCTGAGCAAACAGAAGGGGCAGAAAACACATGTTGGGGGGTAGTGTCGAGAGAGTGGCCCTAGTGACAGATTGATGTCTCCTGGCAGAGGAAAAGCTGCATGTGACATCCTCATCTGGGCAAGTGGGATAGCTATGCAAGCCGAAAAAGCTGCAAAATAAAATGACTTAAAAGGTGTTCTGTCCTGTCCTTCCTGAGGGTTGTTTCTGCTGCAGTGTCCTACCACTTATTTAGGGGTTTGAAATTACTCATTTGACACGCAGGAAGATGAGTGCTTGTCCTGTATACATCTAGCACCTAATGGACCTCCAGGTCAGGCTTGTGAGAGCTTTGGTCATTTATTCCTGATCTTCTCGAATACGGCTCAGATCAGTGTTTATGCCACAGCTGAATCTGTCCCAGAAGACTGGATTCATTCCTTTTCCTTGCTTCAGGATGACTTCAGTTGTCTCTGTCTTTCTCCCTCTTTATAGCACAGGGTACCTTTTTCCTATCATGGACAAAAGTCAGTATTTGTTTCACAGTGACCTAAATATATGTGTCTGCTGTGTGCTGCCTTTGTAGGGAGAGCATACTATTTTTGCTTTGATTAACCACTTTGTGAAAAGAGATGAGAAGCATGAAGACAGAGGCCCATGTATTTTTCAGAACCTTTCCAATCTATGCTTTGCTCTACCCACCCACTTTTTAAATGCTAATCCTTTTATAATCTTTCTTTTCACTGACTCAGGTTGCAGCCATGTTATCAAGATCACCATGCAGCTGATTGGGAAAACTGAGGCATAGGGATGGGAAGTGCCTTTGCCATGGTCATGCAGGATTGCCATGGCCAACGTGGGATTGGAGCCTGCATCTCTTGACAGCCAGCCCACGCCTTCCCACTGGACAATGCTTCCTGTCCACTGATGTAATCAGTGGCCTGCTGAATATTTTTCATCCTGAATTTTTGTGGCAGAGGTTCATGGGTAGTTATCAATTCTGAGTCTTTAGAGAAAATCTGTAGTGACTAAATTTCATCCTTGTCTTGACCGCCTTCATGATGAATATTGTGCACAGGACCCCCAGAGGGGCAGCCCTGGGGTCACTGGTGAGGGGAATGTGTGTGCAAGATAAATGTCCTCCTTGCCTCCAGTTCGTTGCCTGTTCGCATGCTGGGTGCAGTCTGTGACACTGGTGGCAATCTTAAAAAATCTGTGCCCTGAGGACGCTTTGGAGGAAATCTCTCCCCACTGCGTTCTGCTGCAAGATCAACCAGGGCTGATCAGGATCAGATCAGGGCTGGTTTGGGAGGCCCAGGGTGGTCTGCTATATGACTGGCCTCCCTTCAAGTTGTGTTTCTGTGAGAGTTTTGCCCTGTGTGGTGAAGATGAGCTAGCCAGGGCACTCCTATATAGAAGAGTGAGTCTTGTCCTCAGGCATTATGAAGTATTTTCTTCTGTGCTAAAGGAAACCTTGGTCTCCATCTTGTCTAATGCAGCCCTTCTTCCTTATCCACTCTCTACCCATGGTGTGGCTTCACCCTGAAAATAGAAAAAAAATAGATTGTTGTCTGTTACAACTGGGATTTTATAAGACACCTATGGGAATTAAGTACACAATTCCCTCAGGTTCTTTTTAAACAGCCTAGCTGATATGAATTTATATTTGCAATAAGCAAGAGTGGAAGCAGTCCTGTCAGCAGAGCCACAGTTATTCTCCCTGTGTTTGATGTAGAAACTGCTGTGGTAAAGCTGATTTAGCTTTAAGGACTGTGTGTCAGAACCTGGGACCAGAGCCTTCAAGAGGTCTCTGATGGGAGTGGGCTCTGTGTTCTTGCCTCCTCTGGGGGTCTTTTCAAGCACTCAGGAGTTCTGTGGAAATATCAGTGTGTAACACTGTGTGTAGGGCCTCTGTGCTGTGCTGGGCTGGACAAAGGCACCTGACCTCCACTGGGCCGAGGACTGAGCCTGCTATGAGTCAGTCCAGAATGATGAAACTCTGCCAAAGCAACTCGTCTTTCCTTTCCAAGTGGTAAAAATATGCTTGCATGGTGAAGAGCAGCATTTAATTGCAACTTGCTGCTTTGGAGATAATTGAGACATTCTTCTGACAACTGCAAGAATCCTTTTTTTATTCTCTTTCTCCATAACCAAAGAATGACAACTTGTATCAGTTTTCCACAAATGGAGAAATTCAGTGACAATCACCATACTTTTACTTAAAAGTAAACAGTTATGATATAAAATAATAAAACAACTGCTGGAGATCAAACAAGTAGTGGAATATAGCTGTCACTTAGAACAAATCAGGACACAAACAAAAAGAAAAAGCTGCCTTTATCCTTGGTTATGAGTGAGAACCCTTGCTGGGATTTTTTTTCATGGCTAAAATTAATTTCATAGTGTATTTCAGGTTTCTTTTCCGAATTTGTTCCTCTGGCCATATAGCCAGGGCACAGCTAGCAGCTTCTCTTACACCTGCAGGAAGGGAAAAGTGATTCAGGTAGGGATGCTGCTGACACTGTGATCCAGTGCAGAGACGGTGGGTTCCAGAAGGCCACTGTTTTTTCCTGCCAGTGATCTGCTTCCAGCTTCTCCTCACCCCTTTCACCTTTATGAAAATGTTCACTGTGTGGCTTGATGGACACAAAGTAATGTCCACCTCTCATTATGAACTTATGTGAAATGGGCCCAAGTTGTGGAAATCTCATTAAATTAGCAAACTGTGTAAGGCTTCCATTCATTTTGGCTTTGCTTGGATTATTCTCTCAGATTTGAAGAGTTATTCAGCCTCGGAGCTCAAAATCAACTCACAGGCTAAAATCAGACCAGGTCTCCTTAGCTTAGCTTTAAAAACAGAGACGTATTACACTCAAAGTCCATTAAAGCCAAAAGGCTGTCTTAATGTGTGTGTATATATATCATATATAATAGCGCACATATAACTGTACAGTCAAAATAAAGCCGCACTGGGAACTGCATAAGTTAATGATGCCTTATTATGTGTCCTGTATCATTTATGGCATGAATCCTGTATTTTTATGGCATGAATTTTTTAGGCTAAGTGGTGGTAAGATTAGAGGTAGGTGAATAATTTATAGCAAATAATTTATTTAATTAATTCCTCTTCCATTTCTATTTGAAAATTGTTTGTAAACATCCTGCAGTTTCTTTGCATTTTACTTATTTGAAATTACTTATTGAATAGCTTCTACAAATTATATTTGACATGCCACATGCTCATAAGAAGGTTTGTTGTTTTCAGGGTTTTTTTTTAACTGTTTCCTAAGAGGGGGAGCAGCATTTCAGCTCCAGGTTTGGTTACTCAGTAATCATACAAAGCAAAAGTTCATGCCCTAGTATTTCACTATCCTGACAGCTCAAAGTAATTTCTAGAATTAAGCAGTTTCTGAAATGTATCAAGAACTAGCTATTAATTTTTTATAATTTTTCAGACTGTTTTTGTGGATAGGCAAGTTCAAAACTCACTTTTGCCAGCGAGTACTAAAATTGCTCAAAATGTGTTACTTCCTTGTACATTTACGTCACTAAATTAGAATAGCTGCAGAAATCAACAGAATGCTCTAAGGTCCACAGTCAGCAGTGCGCTGTGCATATGCCTGACTTCAGGCGTATTCTTGAGTAGATGCATAAGAGGTAGAGTGGCAAATTATGAACTTCAGCATATGTTTAAGGGGTTTTGTGACTTAGAGACCAAAATAGAGAACAAAGCAAATTTATCTTTCATGAAAGTGAACATATAAGAGACTTTTGTTTCCTCATGTGCAGTTACAGGGCACTGCATCTTTCAGATGGGGAGTGTAGGGGAGTGATGATAAAAATGTTGAACTGAGTTGCAGTATTTCTGATTTCATCAAATACAAGGCAGTTTATCTGAAATTTCTCATACATGTCACACTGTGCTTTCCCCCCCTCCTTAAATATTGGAGGAAATAGCATAAATAATTGAAAAATGAACAAACAAACAAAACCTCAGCCATTAGTTTCAGTTTTTATTTATATCTTCATCTTTTAAGATATCTTAGATTTCAGAATGTTTTCCATGTACTTTTACTGGCTTATTGTCCCTCTAAAAAAAAAGTTAATTTGGAAATATTAAATAATGCTTGACAAAAGTAATGCAAAAAATGCATCAAAGAAAGAAGAACTTTCTCTGGGTCTGCAAGGAATAGGTGTGAGTTACTTTAGCATCTTAACTTTAGCATTTAGTGAGTTACTTTAGCCTCTTAAAGAATGCTTGCAACAATGTCAGCTGCTGAAAGTCTACATTTTTGTGTGCAACTTTTGTGCACATTGTTGAAAGCAGCTTCTGAAGCTGCGTGAGACACCCTTCTGCTCTGTAACACAGCTGATGCTTCGTTGGCATACCTGAAGGCACAGTTTAATTGGGTTTTTTTTTGGGTTTATGAACCAGTGAGACCTCATATTCTTCCCGTTTGTGCCTTCGGGCTGTCCTGAGTGGTTTCTTTTATGTGTAGTAGAGGGTGGAGCATGGCAGGGAGTACCTCACCTGTACCTGTCCATCTAATGTCATGAACCTTATGAAAAGAAAATTAATGTGTTTAAGGCCTTTGCTCTTCTATCAGAGGAGGGGTGAGTGCAGACGCCTTGTGTCTCAAGGAAACAAATGCTTCTGGGCCACAGGGCCCATGGACTAATTGAGTTGAAGTAGCTAGCAGAAGAGCATAGACAGCTCAGGAGAGGGTGGTCTGGGAAGCTGCGAAGAGGAAGGGCCATCTCTGGGTGACGGATGGTGTGTGGGATGCTACTGCAGAAATATGCAGTCAGTTTTGGGTGAGGAAGGGCGATTGTCCCTGCTGACCTGTGAGAGCTAAAATGACCTCCTTGGAGCAGAGAGTGAAAGGAATAAAGTGTTGATCCTCATGCCAGTAATCAAAAAATGCACCCAAACCATACTGTGCACCAAACCCCAGACCAGACATATCACCAAGACAAGCCTACCAAATGCGGTCATCAATGTCCATCAGTGCTGGTGTGCAAGGAACTTGCACTCATGAGAGGAGGGCTGCTTCCAAAGAGATGGTTTTCTGGACCTCTGTTCACATTTATTGCCCTTCAGGTGATGGTCTAAATCCCAATCTTGTACACATGGAAATCTGTGGGGGAGTTTCAGTTTTGTGTTTAGGAAGGTGAGGGAATGTTTGTCAGGCAGGAGAAAGGAGGGCTGGATCTGGACTAGGAGTGTGTGTTGCAGGGAGGACTGGGGACTGCCTGGACTGTACATTCCCTGATCTCTATTCCTATTTATTGATCCATACTCCTCACCCACCTGTCCTCCTCCATGTACTGTACTGTGATTCCAGACCCAGGGCTGGAGAGGATCCTGTAGGAAAAGCTGGCAGTGGAATTCTGAATATTGCATTGACAGTCTTCTCTTTCTGAGGCTTCCAGAACACTAATCACATGAAATATATCCAGGCTTATTGCTCATCCCTTTAATGGCACCTTTAATGACCTCAGTGATGAACATTAAATCATTGAAATTAAAAAGCAATTACCTATACCAAACAAGGTAAAGAGCAAATGGTTCCAACAGTCTGCCACATGTCCTAACACACCTCAGGGATGCCTTTAGCAGCAAAAGAAGTAGCACTGCATTAGGCTTACAGTGATGGGCCCCACAAGGGCTGTGGCATTTGTGTCTATGACAAGAATGGCATCAAGAGACTTCTTGAAGTGACTGCATCCTCATTATTTTGGGACCAGAGCTTGGTCAGCTCAGGAAGGTAGAAGATCAAAGATCACTTCTGAATTCAGCTCACTTTCATAGAGCCTTGGGACAAAAATGGCAGAAGAGTCTGGTTTGAGAAGAAGTGTGGCTATGTCTCCATCCAGTGGCTTGGGCCAATGATGATGAGTTGGCATCCCACAGAAATGCAGTTTTATTTAGGGTGATTTCCCAAAAGAAAGATGTGGCAGATGGGAGGCTGCTTTCTTAAAGCTGACTTTTACAGAGATCTGTCTTGTCTTATGCCTTTCTGTGTTGTTCTGTCTTCAGTGTTATAAACATAGACTTATTAATAGTATCAATAAAAATATAATAACAGTAACAACAATAATAATTATTATTATTTATTATTTTACACTCCCGTGGGACAGATCCTATTCATGCCAAGAGGTTCTGCTGTGACTCCAGTGGGATGGTGCCCTGTTGCAGACCTAAATGGCTGTGGCCATACATCACACTCTCTGTGTCTCTCTCACAGTCAGCCAGGACAAGCAAAAACAGGCAAAAAGAAAGAAAATAGACATATTTCCACATCCATAGCAGCTGGAGTGAACGCCAAACAGATGGGCTCTTCCACCCCGATTATCTTAACCTCCTAAATATAGAAATACAGGCGCTTTTTTTCCCCTTATTTTCTATTTTTTTATAAATTTAAATTACCCGAGGGGGTGGTGTTAGCTCACGCTAGGGCAGTGCTAACGAGTGCAAATAGAAGTCATCTGCTGACAGAGTCAGATCGTGGCTTCTGCTCATGACTATCCCCCCACCCTTCCCACACACATTTTTTCCATTGTAAGTGTGGGGAATGATAGGGGCTGAAGCCGTCCCCTCTGTAGGGTGAAGGAATATGAATGCATGCATGAAAAGGCTTTTTTATTTCAAATTCTGTCAGTACTTATGCAAATACACAGAGTAAATAAGCACCAAAGAATATGGTTAAGATCTACATGTCCTTGCCTCCTCCTGCAGATGTTTTGGTGAGTATATGGGTAGCAGTACAGCGAGTCACTGGAGGAGTTCACAGCTATTTTGGTTATCATTGCACAAGCACACTGATAAAAGGGATAGAAAGAGCAGAGTCTGCTTTTTATCACATACTGACTCGTGGTTTTTTGCAGCATGCAGAGAGATTGGAGGGACGTCTTCTGGCAGCAGGCTGGTTGTGCCTGAACATCCTCATCCTTTTTGTTCTGCAGTAGTTGACATCAGCAAAGCAGCAGCAGGGCAGTGCTTTGTGTGATTTTTTTTTTATTTCTTTTGCTGTACTGAGGACTTGGATAGGAAAATTCTGATTTTTTTTCAAGTGGGGAAACACACCACCTCACCAATGCTGTGTTTTCCATTCATCTTTCAGATTACTTTTGCTCTTTCTTGCCCCGGCGGGTTGCATTTTGTACCTGTTATCAGGCTTTTGTTTCCTGACCAGTCTGGGAGAGCAGGTGGCAGGGGGAGGTGCTGCCTGCACAATATAGCAGAGGAGTGTGAGGGTGTGTCTGATCCCTGCCCTATTCTACACTTGCACGGGGGAGAGTGCACACACCTGCGTCTTGCTTTCCTCACCTCTAGGAAGAGAATGAAGGACAAGAGCTTATTTCTGGATGTTTCAGGTTGCTGTCAGGGAAAAAAACCATTGTGTTGGTGCTGTACTACTGCTATCACTGTAACCATGAACCAAGATATACAATGAGGATAAAGGTCTGGAGCAAAACTGCCCTGACTTGGGGCCCAGCCAAGCAGAACTGCAATGTTTTTCCCTTTCATTATGTACCAGGGTGTGTTGTGCTCTGTGTATGTATCTGTGCTCCCATCTATACAAATAGACTGTGTGTAAGACTTCAGAGACTCTCTGAAGCGGTTCTTTATCTCATGGGCTGCTCTCCATGTAAGGCTAGCACATAGTTTATTAAGGCTCCCGGGCTCTTTTTGCTTGTGTGCTCATGCTCTCCCGCAGAAACTCAAATATAGTTGCAGCCTTAACCCCAGATGCCAGAGTGCCATACATATGGTTGGGTTCTGTAAGATCTTCATCTTCCTTAGAGGTCTCTTCCATGTGCAGGAGAGGTCGACAGCTTTTGGAGAAAGCTGGCTGGGGAGGGCAGGGAGTTTGCACCGTTGAAGAAAGCCTCTAAGAATAAGTTCAACCACCAGCTGGCAGGGTGACAGAACAGCAGGAGATCCTGCCTTGGGGAAGAAGGATGAAACTGGTGATTTCCTGAGGTTGCAGTGCAGGGCATTGTTGCCCCATGCCTTTTCAGGGTAGAATGCTTCTCTTGTTACACTGAGGGCATGCAGAGTGGCTTGTCTGGACTATGAAGCACACACATGCTACTACTGGGTAGTGAGGTGAAGCACATAAGTAAATCTTGAAGGTTCCCCTGGAAGAAGTTTGTTTTTACCATGGTGGGGGTCATTCTACTGATAATAGGCCCAAATGGGGCTGTGCTCCATATCTGCACTGTGTCTCCTAGAGCCTGGGTCAGAAAAAAGCTTTGCAGCCTGGATGCAGTGGCAGATCTGTGCTAGCCTCCACACATTTGCTTAGGTCTCAGGATAAGCTCTCACAGATACTGCACATTGGCTCTGTCCCTCACAGTGGTTAAGCCCCGTTCATGCTGCTGGAGCCAGGGCGCTTTAGGCTGTGCTACCCCTGATGGAGTCACCACTGTATTTCTGCACCCAGGTCAAGGCTAATCTAGAACCGGCTTGGATCGTCTCTAGAGATGCAAACAGCATTTTAGGATTTAAAAAACAGTGGTACTGCAATCAGAGGCTTGTTGTGCTCCTTGTGTTTAAGGATGCCTGGTTATTTTCAGTTATGCTTTTCACCTTTTCTTGCCTCAGTTTCACTCTTGATAAATATTGTTAAAAGTCCCCCTGGTTACAGTTGTTGCCCCCTGAGTAGCTGTGATTTTTATGATTGTTACCCTGTCTTTGCTTTGAGTCCCTTTACTATCTTGCCAGGATTGAAAAAGATTGCCTGGAACTTGCCTATCCCTGGATTCTAGCTCAGACTGACTTTGCATGGAAAATTTTACCCTCCTTTCTCCTGTTTTTGAGAATAAGTTTTGGGGGGAAATGGGTTCTTTTGAATGCTGCCTTTCCACTGTGATGAATAAACTTTGGGCAGGAGATCAGCTCCTTTGTAATGCCTTTATTAAAAATCCAGCTCTAGGGAGGGCTTGGAGGGTCGCGAACACCACCACTGCTCCCAATTACAACAATCCAAAAGAGGAGGAATTCAGCTCTGCTCGGTAGCAAAGCTGGGTCCCCTGTCCTTGCAGGAAAACCCGTATGTGGACTCGATCTACGCCGGCTCAAAGGTCTAGGGCTGGTGTTGATTCTGTTCTCTTAAAATATTGGTGACCCCCTTCCCCACCCTTATGGTTCGCTAGAGCTCAGTTATCTTTTGTCCTTTGTGGTCTGTTATTAGTTTCTTTGAATAAGGGTTAGGTTTGGATTTCTGGAGAGTTTTTCTCTCTCCAGTTGTCACCCATCGTTCCTCTTGCCGTTCATTTGCATGGCCATGCCTGGCAGCTGGTGGTGAAACAGTTCTATTATATTTCGTAATACTTCTGGTCTGCTGCACCGTGCGCTGCCCGCGCTGCATCCGGGGCGCCCAGTGCCACCAGCCGCGGCCGCCTCTGCTCCCCGCCGCATTGGCTCACGTCGTTCCGGCTGTCCACCGCCGCTCCGCTATGCCGGGTCCGTACTGCCACTTCTCTGTCTGGTTGTGCTGTGCCGGCACCTCGTGGCCGCTCCACCATGCCGCGCGCTGGGCAGCGCCACGTGGTCTCCCTGCCGTCTCAGCCATGCCGCCACCACCGCTGCCCACGCCGCTCCCGCCTGGGACCAGGCAGCCGTGCCGCCGCCAGCGCTCCATCACCCGCCATGAGGGATCCTCCTTGGAAGAGTGCACGTGGCACTGGCACCACAGCCCCCTGAGTCCGGCTCCGCCCGGTTGCGATACTCCAGGGCTATCCGCCATCCAGCCAGCCCGGCTCGGTTCGCTGCCAGTGCCGCCAGCATGGGTGAAGACCCATCCCTGCACCCTGGTTCCAGCTCCTGCCGGCTCCAAGGGAGGCAGTCTCGCCACAGTGTAGGGCTCCTGGGCCGATTCCATGGGATCCGAGCTCGCAGTGCCACCTACCCCAGACAGCAAGGGTGGAAAAGAGGGTGAGTTGTACAAAAAAAATTGGAGTAATATAAACTTTCAACATAAATAAATATAGGGTGATTTCACAAATGGGGGGGTGGTTTGGAAAAGCAAACAAACAAAAAAACCCCTCAATCTTTATTTACCACATCGACCATATTGTGCAGCAAGGCCTTGAAATGCAGCAGAAGGGTGATCTGTGTTCTTTTTGTCACCTTTGAGACAATCTACATGAATTAGGCTAGATAAAGAGCCTTTGAAAAATCAAATGTGATCATCCACGTGCTCAGCAGAGGCAACACAGAATTCATTGAGGAAAAAGCCTCAGAGTTTTCACCCCTTGCAGCTTCTTTGTGACTGGGACAAACCCAGAGCTCCCCTGCAGATGCCGTAAACTATCAGCAGTGTTATGAATAAAAACTCTGAGGTTTTTTTTTTCTTTTTTTTCTTCCCCCCGCAGTTAATTATAAAATGTCCTATATTTTTCTATATATTAATTGTAATGTTATATCAGTTTGATACAGCTCAACTCCCCTTTTTCCTCCCCTTCCCCCCTCCCACCGCTGCTGCTATCTGAAACAAAGTCCTGCAGCCCCAAGCAACCACCAAACCCCCCCCACCCCGAGCCGGGTCCCCCAGGGCTGCCGGAGTGGCAGACCTGGACCGGAGCAGGCACGCGGGCCCGAGCCGGCTCGGGGGACACGCGGCGGCGGGGGGGAGCCAAGCCAGAGCAGGGGCAGCATGCCTGGTCCCGGCACGGGCAGTACCAGCGGTGGAACAGCCGCCTGATCCACGGCTCAAGCGGCGCGGGCAGGGTGACCGCAGCGCTGGCATGGTTGAACCACATGGCGAGGCGGGCTGAGCCACACGGGGCAGTGAGGAGGTGCTGGGACAAGCCAAAGAAGCCTCGTGGTGGCGCCGGGCCCCGAGTGCGGACCCGGCGGGGCAGGGGGGGGCCGGGGGGCGCGGGACAGCGNCAGGGCGACGCGGAACAGCGTGGCAAGAAGCAGCGGCGGCCGCGGCTGGCGGTGCTGGAAGTCCCGGATGCAGCGCGGGCGGCGCACGGCGCAGCAGAACAGAAGTATTGCGAAATATAATAAAACTATTTCACCACCAGCCGCCAGGCGCGGCTGTGCAAATGAACGGCATGAGGAATGATGGGTGACAACTGTAGAGGGAAAAAACCCCCCAAAATCCAAACCTACCCCTTATTCAAAGAAACTAATAACACACCACAAAGGAGAAAAGATAGAACTGGGCTCTAATGAACGATAAGGGTGGGGAGGGGATCACCAAAACGCTAGAGGACAGAATCAAGAGCAGCCTAGACATTTGAGCAGGCATAAAGCCAGTCCATCTACAGGTATTCTCGGCAGGGTAGGAAACCCAGCTGTGCTACTGAGCAGAGCTGAATACTTCCTGTTTTGGACTGTTGTAACTCAAATTGGGAGTAGTGGTGGCTTTCTGGAACTCCCCAAGCCCCCACCCCAGAGCTCCATCCTTTTAATAAAGGCGTTAAAAGGAATTGATCTCCTACCCAGTTTATCTCAAGTAGGAGCATGGGCTTGGGAGACTTCCTTTGTCATACTTGGAGGTAGTGGAGAAGAAAGCCACCTTGCTCATGTTTCAGGAGAGAGGGAGCTGGTCAGGAAGGCGGTCCAGGCAGGAATGGCTGCAGACTAAGGAGCATGGTGAGAATGGGAAGGCACTGAAGGGTGGAGGAGAGGAAGGGAGGAAGTGGATCCATATGGGACTGCATGGAGAAGGGCTCCCTGGGAGTCATAATAATGGGCTGCCCCCCAAAGCCTTTTCTGCTTCAGGCTGCACCAACTCTCCCAGCTTCTCCTGGGGGAGACAACAGTTACAATCAGACAAGTCAGACAATCTGAGCCTGGTGAGGCTCAGAGGAGAGGGGGGCAGGATGAGTCTGGGCCTGGCTGTATCACATTCCAGAGGAACTGAAAAACCAGAAGAACTGAGCACCCTGAAAACCTCCTCAGGGACTCAGCAATTCTATCTTCTGGCTGGGAATTGAAGGCATACCACATTTATTGTAAAGCCAGTAAACCAGAGGATTAAATATTGGCGCAGTTTCTGTCTGTCCTAGAGGTTGAAAGAATTAGGAAGAATCAAAAGTACACGATTTATTTATGTTTGTTTGTTTGTTTTAGTACCTAATCAGAGCTGTATTTTAGCAGTGTCAGTGGATATGACATCTGTTGCTGTTGCTTTTCTGGCAGCATCTGGGCTGAATACCTGAGCTGTGTTGATACTTAAGTGATTAGACAGTTTGTTTATAAACTACCTTGATGAAAGCTGTTACTTGCACGACAGAGATTAAACGGGAGGTGAATTAACATAATAAGAAGGTAATAATGATTAATAATTGCTATATTAGTAACAAGAAGCAGCAATGAATTTTTAAAACTGGGATAATTTAAATTTCTGTGAAGTAGACTGCCACTTTCGTCCTTTCCCTCCAGGTATATTACATTTCTGAAATGTCTCCTGTCCCTTCTGTGCTGAGACACTGCTTACCTTGGCAGGGGTCAAAAGATGCTTTTGGGGCAATAGTGCTCTTCCCTGCTTTTGTTTGTGTTCAAAAGAGTAGAAGTTGAGGACAAAATGGTCTCTTGCCTGGATGTGATGTGTATTTTGTAGCAGCTGAGTAACACTGCCTTTTGCATGGAAATGACTCACACTACCCGAACTTGGGCCATCAACCTACAATAACTTAGCAGGCTTTTGCTCAGAATCCATAATTCAGAGACAAGATAGATGGTGTATTTCAGGGGTTGGACAGAGAGCCACCTGTACAGCATGAGGGAAAGTGAAGTTGCCAGAACACCTTCCTCCTCTTCTCACAGTACCTGAGGCTGCAGCAGGCTGATTGGAGGTGAGAGGTGAGGCTGATCAAACATTGTTCTAATAGCAGTTGGTGGCATGGCATTATCCCTCCCTTCCCACTCATACTTCTCCATTGTGGAGAAAAGGCACTAGGGCCTGTGAAACATATGCTGAGATCACCATGCTTTGTCTGCTCCATTGAGCTGGATCCTGCTGCTCAGTGGGGTCTGTAAATACTCTTTACTGTGCAGGGAAGCTGTGAGGTCTGGCTGTCCTTGTCTGCTTGCTCCTAAGTCTTTGTACAGGCAGATCAGTGGCATAAGTGTTTGGGAGATGTCTATTTGCTGCATGGCATTCCTACAAGCAGGGAGGACAATTTTCTGTTTAGCTTTCCTGGTTGCTGGCTGTCAGACTGTGACAAGACACAGCACCCTGTGGTCAAGGTTACTGACCATATCAATACTTGGTGCAGGTCTTTTCCCTTAAATCATTCACCAAGTGATTGTGAATCAAGATTAAATTATTTTCAAATGGATCATGAATTGAGAGTAAATATTTTTAAATGGCGTGTTGCGAAACAATCACAGATAGCAAAAGGGCTAGAATGGACATTGCCTGGAGATAAATGAAATGCTTTCTCCTACAAGAATCAATGTCAGCAAGAGATCTTTCTCTCATTTCCTATTCTCTGATCTCCAGGCACTCTACTTGCGTGTAAGTATCTTCTGAATATATGGCTGATGTGGTTCTTAATTCCTTGGGGAATACACAGCTGGAGAGAGTGTTCATTTCTCTGCAGAACACATTAGTCTCTTCCAGTGTGGAAGCTTAGCTTTTCAACCAAAGCAACCTCCCTCCCACCTCAGTGAGCCTTGAAAAGATGTACTTTTGTTCTGCTGTCCATGGCACTTCATACTTTATTTTAATGGTTTAGATAAAAACTTTCTTACCTACTGGTGGAGTTGGAGAATGACAGACTTCTGGGAAAATGAATCTTCCCTGTATTTGTCCAGTGTTCTCTTTCCAAGTATGTTCCTGTTGTCCATTAGATAGCTAAGGAACAGAGCGAATGGGAAACATAGTGAGCAATTACTTACTGAAGTGAAGGGAGAAGGTGGGCAGGATACACATGTTTTATTTGTTTCTTTAATCCTTGCTTTTTACAATTCCATTTTGAATATCTCACCCATGGGTGACATAGACAGTTCCTAGCAAGCCTAATTAAAAATCAGAGTTCAATGTATAATTCCTTTTTTCTTGTGGCCTGTGATCTTGTCCTGTGATAATTGAACTTTGGAGTAAGTCCAGTGAATTACTCTGAAACTCCAACACCAAAGACAATAAACCAATACCAAACCCCAACTTTTTGGTTTTGCTCATGCCCAAGATAGGAATATGCCAACCAAAGGTCATTTTTACGTTCTGTCTTTTTCCAGTGCCTTGGCTGGACAAATCATGCATGGGAAAGGGATGCCATCAAGACTAGGGGAGGACGTATTTCCCTTCCTAGTCAAGCCTGATCCAGGATGGAGGCTGGGAAGATGAGAGAGAAGTTGACCTCAGTTGTTGGGCTCCATAGGACAGCTACTGTCTCCCAGGCTCCTGTTGGAATTGTTCACCGTGGAGAAGAAAGGAATTCAGGGGGACCTTAGAGCACTTTCTGGTACCTGAAGGGGACTACAAGAGAACTGGGGAAGGATTTTTTTACAAGGGTAGGTAGTGATAGGACAGAAGATAATGGCTTCAAACTGAGAGGGAGTAGGTTGAGATTAGATATTAGGAATTAATTCTCTACTTTGAGGGTGGTAAGGCACTTGCCCAGAGAAGTTGCGGATGCCCCATCCCTGGAAATATTTGAGGCCAGGCTGAATGGGGCTTTGAGCAACCTGGTCTAGTGGAAGGTGTCCCTGTCCATGGCAGGGGGACTGGAATTAGAGGATCTTTAATATCCCTTGCGAACCAAACCATTCTGTGATTCTACCTAGAATCAATTTTGACTGATAGCAGCACAGAGTAGCACAAGAATAGCTGTGAAAATAAAGCCACAGGTTGGCTTGTAGAATTTCCTGTGATTGAAGTCATAATGTCTTCTCTTAATTAATTTAATTCTGGTTTAATTTATTGAGGGTTTGCCTTGATTTATTTCATTGCTGAATTGCTCACTCAGATGGCTTGTGTGAAGAGCTGCTTCATTTCCTTGCAGACTGGAAAGTTGTGCTGTAATGCAATAATAAAACAAAAATTCCTGATGATACTACCCCTCTCCTCTCACCTTGTTCCACTCCTCCACCAGGGGAAAAATAATTGAAAAGGAAGGAATGGATGCACAGGTTCTAATGCTTAAAGAGGAGCAACTTGTTTCTTGGAACTTGATAACCATTTTTGCGTTATCAGCATATCTCTGCACCAGGCCTGCTCCAAGACCATGGGCACAAGGCCTTACTCCTTACAGTTGCTACTCCTCCAAAGTAAACAAATTCCTGGCAGATCAGCTCCTTCTAACGCCTTTATCAAATATCCAGCTCTAGGATTGGGGGTAGCTCGCAAGAGAGCAGGTCCCACAGTTACTCCCAGAGTATCCGACCCAGAAAACAGAGAGTTTTTATTATTTACGACATAGTAACTACTGGGTCTCCGCTCCACACAAACCCCTCTATTTAGAGAGTGTCGGTCGGTATGAACATCCCCCGACGTGGGGGGACCCTCCGTTATAGCGACATTATAACAGTTGCTAGTAGGGTAGCTTTCCCTCTTCCCCCTTATTACACATCGTAAGTTTCCCCAAATATCGTATAGTTTTACATTTTGAGGCGCTGTTCCTCTCCAAATTTTACCCAGGGCTTTCTGCGACCGCTGTTTTACATAAACGCGCCCCTTGCCGCCGCCCCAAATGTCCCTTTTTGTTCTGCGCACGATCTCCGTGGTCTGCAGCACTTCCGGGTTCCCACGTCGCTCCACACGCAGCTCCGCGGCAGTCCTGACTTGCGCTGGAATCCAGTCATGGCGCCGCTTCTCTGCCTGGTTGCCGCTTCTTTGTTTCTGGTACCGCGCCGCTGCTTCTCCGCCTCCGGAGGGNCGCCGCCGCTTCCGCGGTTGCCGCCGGCGTGGGCTACCGCCGGGGCTGTGGCCGCCGCCCACGCCGGTCGTGAGCCCACACCACGTGGCTTCTCAGCCACGGTGCCTCCTGCGCCTGGAACTCAGCCGCCTGCACCACGTATTTCGGCTGCTCTCCGCCGCCGCCACTTGTGCCGGTCCCGCCTGAGACCAGGCGGCCGCCGCCCACCCTGGGGGTCTCCGGCCCGCTCCGGTCTCACTCGCCTTGGAACGGCACACGCGGCTCTGGCACCGCG